>MJUU01004321.1:13634-29079 GCA_002080025.1 Modiolus philippinarum | reverse complement strand
TAAACTATTTTTCCGTTTTGGTAGACTGTCATTTGACTAAGAAAATTGTTTTCATCTGAAATAACGGATACTGTGTCGTTGTCCGGTGCTGCTCCGTCAGCTAGTTTATCTACTTTAAACTTGATTAAAAAATACCCATTATACCAGTCATAAAACGAAGCCTTATCATTTATGCTAAATTTGTAGTCCGTTTTTTGTTTGTTGATGAGCATTTTGTGGAGACACTATAGGAGTATCTAGTAAAAAGTTACAATACTCATATCTATCACAGAACTGTGTTCCTTTAAACATTTTTTATTACTGGATTATTATTTTTATTTCTTATATAAAAATGATAGAGTTTATAAGCAGTGTCTTAAACAGGTTAAACAAGAGTCTTGAGCGTTGGAAAAAGAGTAAAACCTATAAGATTTTTGTTTTACTTATAAAATGCTTAAACCGCAAGCAACGTAAAAAATGTGAGTGAACTAAGACCTCATTAAAAATCTAGCCCGTTTTACCCGTCTCAACTGTAGTGAATAACAAATCTTACATGTTTGTTTTTTTTGTAGTTAACTATGGGGAAAAATCTGCGGTTTTCAAAAAACGTTTTTTGAAAACCGCAGATTTTTCCCCATAGTTAACTACTGTTTGTATTAATAGGTTTGCTCAAGGTCCAAATAACTAAATACCGAAGTCACTGGGAATTTACTTTCTGCATATGCGCATTTCGACAACTTATGTCTCATCAGTGCAGATAAAATCTAAACGTTTGGAAGACCAAAAAGATGCTTAGTTTTAGAGTTTGTATTAACAAAATCACACACGGCTAATTTTGTTTTAAGCAATTGAACAACTGTTGAATTCTATATTTTAGCTGTCGCATAAAGTTCCCGTAGTCCCTCTTTCATTAGATTCTCCTTTTTAAGCCACCCTATTATAGAGCTTGGGATATGATATCTTTGAAGTAATAGAAAAAAGTAGCATTCTTAAATATGCCAATAAAAAGCTATTTATGTGATAGTTTAGAGCTCAAATATTTATTATTACCATAAAGTACAAGCTTTTTTCAACTGGATTGCATAATTTATCGATATTTAATGTCCGGGTAAATTTGATTTGAAATAAAGGACGTTTTCATTGAACCATCTTTAATTTCCGAAATATTCCAATTTGAACGAAAATACAAATATAAAATGTACATATATTCAAAAGCCGATCTGAGAATTGAGCACTATTACAGAGAAATTAGCATATAAAAAGCGAAATATGCGTACAATTTCTAATTTTCTTAGTTGATATGCCAAATAGCACTTGGTAATTTTCGTTGGTGTAAAAATCGAGATAACTCCAATCAATTGTTCCTAAAAGTACTTGAAAAGTTCCGTAAAAAGATTCCCCGTGCGAGAGATGTATGCTCTCTACATATTTTAGTTATGGTGTACTTGTTCGTGAGAGAATTTCTCATATGGACATACTATCCATTGTAAGAACACTTTGTCAGTTTAATTAATGTTTGTTGACAATCCCGCACCCATGATAAGTGAAGACATGGATGAGGCGTTGCTCGAAAATTAGCAAAGAATTCCGCTGAAGCCGGTGCTTGGGGCCGTCTTGAACTTACTGTGAGGTATGAGCAAAGCTCATTGCTGAAGGCCTCATGGTGACTTCAAAATGAATAACAACGATAAAAGCGTTGTGCCTTTGCTTGTTTTTACCATGTATTTTTAGAGACTTTATCTCATGTGCATTTACTCCATATCATTTCATTTACCATTTACGACTGGGATTTGTCTCTCTCCTGCAGTGTGGAGTGCGTAAAAAGATTCCCCGAGCGAGAAATGTATGCTCTCTATATATTTCAGTTATGGTGTACTTGATCGTGAGAGAATTTCTCATATGGATTTACTATTCATACTTTCAGATTTTGGCATTTATTTCTGTAATTTTGAAATGTAATTCTGAACACCTGACGACGCATCATTATAAAATAGTGAGTGCCCACATCTCACTATTTTATAATGTCAAGTTTTCTTGCATTCAACTTGATGAGTGTCCTGTATTTGTCTATATTTTGTTGTCGTCAACTAGCTTGAGACACTAGTGCTTTTGTCGGGCAAAGGATGACAGTGATTGTAAGAGCACTTTGCCAGTTTAATTAATGTTTGTTGACAATCCCGCACCCATGAACAGTGAAGACATGTATGTAGCGTTGCTCGACAATTAGCAAAGAATTTCGCTTAAACCGGTGCCAGGGGCCGTCTTGAACTCATTGTGAGGTATGAGTCTCTCCTGCAGTGTGGAGTCCGTAAAAAGACTCCCGTGCGAGAGATGTTTGCTCTCTTTATATTTCAGTTATGGTGTACTTGTTCGTGAGAGAATTTTTCATATGCATATACTATTCATACTTTCAAATTTGGGCATTTATTTCTGTAATTTTGAAATGTAATTCTGACCACCTGTTTAAAGTGCCCACATCTCACTATTTTATAATGCCAAGTTTTCTTACATTCGACTTGATGAGTGCCTTGCGTTTGTCTATTGTTGTAGACGTCCACTAGCTTAAGACACTAGTGCTTTTGTCCGTAAAAAGATTCCCCGTGAGAGAGATGTATGCTCTATATACATTTTAGTTATGGTGTACTTGTTCTTGAGAGATTCTCTCATATGGATACGCTATCACATTTTCACATTTTTGCCTTTTTTAATTTTTGTAATCTAAATTTGTTATTCTGACCACCTGTTTAATTTGCCCACATCTCATGATTTTAGTATGCAAAGTTTTCTCACAATTGGCTCGATGAGTTCCCTGTGGTTGTTTAAATGTTGTGATCGTCTGTCTTCTCTCGTCTTTTTGTTGGGAAGTGGATGATAGTGATTGTAAGAACACTTCGCTAGTTAAGTTCATGTTTGTTGACGATCCCGCATCCATGGATCATTAGGTAAAAAAGCATGGATGAAGCGTTGCTCGACAATTAGCAATGAATTCCGCTCAAACCGGTGCTAGGGCCGTTTTGAACTTGCTTTGTGGTATGAGTAAACCTCATTGTTGAAGGTCTCATGGTGACTTCAAGATGAAGAACAACAATAAAAGCGTTGTTCCATTGCTTATTATTACCATGTATTTGTAGAGACTTTGTCTCATTTGCATTTACTCCATATCCCTTCATTGTTACAAATATTTTAAATTACTGACCTTCACAAAATGCTTTTCGAAACTTGCTAAATGCTAAATAAAGACAAAAAACAAATCATTATGAAAAGTAAAACACGAACTAAACCAATAAAATTAACAATGAATATTTAAATTGTGTTGCAGATTTATTTGTGAAATAAAGCTTATTTAAGTTGCATAAAAATTTCTTCACCAAATTTCAGGAAGTTAGTTTTGACCCCATTTAAAATGAAATATGTCCATAACCAATAACTACGACATCGTCATTTAGATGCGCCATGATCTCTTTCCAAACATGTATTATACAGATGCGTGTTATTCCGTTCACCAAAATTCTACGTTATGTAATATACACAATAACATGTATTTTTAAAGAGAGAGACATGAGATAAAATGAGGGTTATAACAAAATTACAAAACCGAATTGTCTAGAGCCGAAATCAAGAGGGCAACTATACAAAGCAGGCGCAAAACTACGGGAAAAATTTCCGCAATCGTCCTGACTCGGCGCCCCAAACCTCTCCTTTACTTGACATAGTTTCCGATAGCAACTCAATAGCAATGACTGATGAAAGTTCGTAATAAGAAAAAAAGTCCATCCCAGTACAAAGTTAAGAGTAAATCTTCAATCACAGTTCTGCCAGGAACTTAAAACCCTACAAAGGACTGACACCTATTTAAGAACTTCTTGATTGATCGTATGATACGGATTTTTTTGTCTTGAAACCTTGATTAGTGAGGAGATGACTATAGCTAATGAGAAACCCTGCATAATAAGCTCTAGCTTTCGCATGATGAATCAACTGTGTCGGCTAATAACACTGAGTTTGAGATGATTTTATGCATTTGCATTGATGGAAACAAATAATGAAATTGGAGGTAAATGTTATGCAAGGCAAACCAGGAAAATCAAAAGAATTATTTTTGTTACGTATAAAATAGCATTATTTTGTTGCGAATATTACCTGTAGTTAAGTAAGACAATGCTATCAACTGGCATGCCTGTCTAACGTTACCTCAAATTTCATGCATGTTAAATGTTGTGTCTTTTTGCAATATTTTGTTCAACATTTTTAGATGAAAATTTTATTCTTTTTTTTTTTTTTTTTGGTTTAAAAACTTAAAAACTTTTTAAAAGTTTTTATAAGGTTTTTTTGTTCTTTTTTTTCACTTCCATTATAGTAGCTTTATGTGAACATCTGAGCACCTTATGTACAGATTCCATTGTTCTGATTGCAGGCTTTTAAGTATAGCTTCAACAAACAAATAACAAACGAAAATTCTACAAAACTTACAAAAACGTTTGTAGGTCCAAATACCAACTGTTGTAATACTATTTATTGCGAAATGCTAAAACAAAGGAATTTGACCTTTACTTCAACGGACTTTGAGATGTAGCAAGTCTCATTTTGTTCTAGTAAATGTAAGCTGGCACCAATTTATAAAAATGCGTATAGATGAGATAAAAATCTGATATTCTGATAATTCATTGTGGTATTCAACAATATTGCCCATTCAACAGTTGTTTAGAAACATCGAACTAAAATATAATAGAAAATAAGAATATATCACTATTGGCTGGTCTTCAAGCCATTTTTAAATATCACAACACAAAATTAAAGTAACAGAAAGTTAAAGCATCTTTCAGCATTTCTTATTTCAGGTTCATGGAAAAAAGGTCCTTGTGTTTCAAAAACTGAGATTTCGAATTACTTTTCTTCATAGATTTATTTGAGTAGCATATCTAATGACATAAATTAAAGAAAAAAAATGGAATCTGATGAAGTCAAATGTTCATGAGACAATTGAATAATCTATATCACTTATAATAAAAAAAATAAGGTATGATTTTCATTCCTGTTCTTCATCTTTGAGTAACAACATTCCTTAAGGTATTATTTACAGTAGAGCCATCATCATCTGATTGTTCAAGACAAAGTAAATCTGTATAGACCTCTATGTAAAAAGATCTCTCTAAATCTGTGAACAGTTGGCCTCCATGCCTATACACAAATAGAATGTCTATGTTAGCACTGTTACTTCAAATGTTTTTGTTTTGTGTTCTTCATTCGCTCATCATTTTTACAAATTCTGAAACAAAAAAATACCACTGCTATCTAACATTTATAAAGTCGTTTCTACTTAAAAAATACAGCAATATAAACGTAATTTAAATTAAGAAACCTTTCAAGCATTGAATTGTCTCCTTCATCATTGTAATATCTGTAGTAAAATGGTAGCAAGATCGATATTTGGGATTTTAACTTTGATAATTTGTATCCTTGTTTCATTAAATAAGCATTCATTGTAACCGGTGGAAAGGGGTGCTTACGGACAACCGGGATATATCCTACTCGACATACAAAATGTCATACTATCGGGAAACAGGATAGAGAAAGGGGAGGTTTAGGTACCCATAAATTGGTTTAACCCTACCACTAGCCTTTGCAAGTGCCGATACCAAGCCCTGCTATCCCGAGTTCCTATCGTTGTCTACGTTTGTATTTTGTCTAATGTTTTTTTCTGGTACCATTCCCTAGTAAATTCTGGCATGTGATTGTAATTTTCGGCCATTGTAAGTGTTTCCTGTTGTCTTTGCTATATTAATGCGTGACATTTGGCTCTTCGTTTTATAGATATTTCTTTGGTTGATAACAAGTTACTGTAAATTTATTTTCTTCCGATAGTCGTGTCTGTTTGGTGCTTTGTAGTTTGTGGTTCAGGTTATCTGATGCCGTTGTTATTCTGTTATTCTGGTATTCACCCCCCTTTTTCCTTTGTATTTTACTGATAGAGAACAGCAAATTCTGACAGGTAACTAAAGATCAGCTAAGGTCAGAAGATGCTCATTAGTTTTCAACAAAATTTTCATAAATTTTGATATTGCGTTCTTATGTCATTAAAAGTCTATTTTGAAGTTTATTTGGTTTCCCGGTCTGTGACATTCTTAGTAACTCTGTTTGTCATTTTCTTTTGACTCTGCTCTTTAGTTATAATAGGAAAAATGAAAGGATATGGAGTGAATGTACATGTGACAAAAACGCACACGATACATAGAAAACTCCAGTTAATCAAGGACTGGGCTTTTTATTCCTGTCTTCATCTTGATGTCGCCTGAAGGTTTTCAACTAGAGGTGAACAATATTCACCCCCTCAAGCGTATGTATTGTAAATTTACATCTCATGACATTGTTGATATCATCAAATTTGAAGTTGCTCTGTATGAAATTTCGTCCGAACTTATACAATTGTGTAAGGCTATGGTTATTTGGTTTTCCTTTACGCTCTATATGCTATTTGTTCTTTGAGAGATTTTAATGTTTTGGTCTTATTTTATTTGGAAACTGGCAATATCAAGACTTTAGAAAATGTCTGTTTAAAAGCTCATGCGAACCCCCTCTGTCATCAGATATTTTGGCTCGGGATGATTGAATTTTCAGTAAACAATGTTGCCTTTCCAAAAAGACTATGAGAATTTGAATTTTTCAGTGATAATTTGTACAGATTTAGACTTTGGAAGTTCATGTAAAACAAGAAAAACATGTCTTGTCCTTTAAAAACAATGCATTTAACAGTAACCAAATTCAAAATTGAATGATTAACCCTTCTTCTTGTATCTGCTTAAATCAGGGTATTAAATTCATTGTAATATTGTATCTAATTGGATGTTTACCTTCATAGTTTATACACCCGTCACCATCTAGATCGACTTCTTTCATAATTTTCTTTATTTTCTTTTCCGACAACTTTGCTCCAAGTTTTGCCATTGCCTTTTTGAATTCTTTCACAGTGATCAGTCCATTACCATCTTTGTCGAAGGAATTAAAGGCAGCTCTGTACTGTTCGGAACACATCGGACTTACTTGTTCCTCTACTTGTTCTGGTTGTTGCTGAGTCATCATTGTTACAAATTCCGAAAACTCTATTGATCCACTGCCTATAAACATAACCTATCTTTTATTTCTCTATGCAAATTTATCATTTTTTATATTCTTATCAAAAAAGAATGATAATAAATTCAAACCAACTGAATTAATATTATTGTCTTGTAAACATAGTGGTACATTTCCATTGATAGAACTTCTTGTTCATTGTAAACGGATAGAAAATTAAGAAAAGCATGATTGTGAAGAAAAACTTCTTTCGATGTTTTTGATAACTTGTGAAGACTATAATTCGATATTTTCATAATATTCTTCTTTTTACCTTGCAGTTTGCACAAAATATTCAGCGTGTTTCAATAGATAAGGTTATCTTTAACACTGGATTTCTAATGTTTTCTCTGCGTTGAAGAGACAGCGGTTGTCGAAATGGACATATTCATGAAACAGGTAAATTTGCAGTAACTTCTTTATTTTGTTATTTCTACCTGCATAGTCAACATAATTTGCAATTTGCAGTGCTAGCCGTTATTTGCGATTTGTATGTAAGTATGGTAGCCATCTTATCAGACATACCATCTGTGTCTACTCTGTCCATTATCTTCTGAACATCTTTATCTGTCGGATTCTCCCCCATTGATCTGAGAAAGTCCCTTAACTCTTTACATGATATCCTACCATCACCGTTTGTGTCAAAGGAATGAAATGCATCTTCATATTCTGAAATAAACAATGTAAGGATATGGAATAAATGCACATTAGTTAAATTCTCTACAAATTCATAAACCAGGCAATGAAACAACGCTTTTATTGATGTTCTTCATCTTGAAGTCGCTGTGAGGCCTTCAACGATTCAAGATTTTCTCATATCTCATAGTAAGTTCATAACATCCCAAAGAACTAGTTTGAACGGAATTCATTGCTAATTGTGAGCAACGCTACATCTATGCTTATTATCACCAATCCAAGCTTTAATAGACAAGTTTAGAAGTATTCCATTCTGTTTATTATCTTTAAACTTAAAAATTCTTTACCATGCATGTCATACATGGTTTGGATAAAAATAAAACTAGAAGATTGCATGCCCAAGTAAGCTTTATTTATATCATATGGTGCTTTAGTAATGATATTCTTTTCTGTAAGACACATACAAAATGTAGGATCTCCATCAAGATACATCCTAAAAGGAAATTGTTACACAAAGTCTAAATAGAGGTTGATTGATTTTGTATACCCATGGTTGATATCCTGGTAATAATGTTGAGTTTGTAGCTATGAAGGGGAATCTGTGATGTACGATAGTTTGTGTATGCGTAATGTTGGTTGAATGTCGTGATTATTTTTCTTGTTGGCTCGGTGGGTTTTTACAGTAATTAAGAGTTCAATAAGAGAAAAAAAACCTTAAATACTAAGTACTGTCTTTTATACTGGATTTTCAGACAGTTAGTGTCTAAAACAGTACTGGTCTTATTACAACTTGTAACATATAGAATTTACCTTTTATCTGTTTTCTTGTCAATTTTGTGGCCTGAAAATATACAAGGAAGAAATTTTGCTGTTCACAAAATATAATTATCATTTTATTTCACTTCGTAAACAAAATGTAAGCCATTGGCGGATCCAAGGGGGGTTCCGGGGGTTAGACCCCCCCCCACACTTTTTTTTGAACAATCATATATTCTTTAATGAAAATCCAGTTGTTTTACAAAGGAAATCCCCCAAAAATGTTTCAATGCTCAGTCAACATATTTGATGGAAGCTTAACTTAAATTTTTAATTACTGCATTGCTTTTGGAGAAATATATTTCTTGTAGTTGTTTTATTCAATTGTGACTGTTGATATCAAATTGATGTTTGAATCATTCTTTGAACAAAACTTGTAACAAACACAGATGTTTCTAGTAAAAAGTACAGCGGTATGTCGATGATATATATATAGTCGGTCAATTTGTAACTCATGGACTGTAGAGAAACTTAATAAATAGTTCTATTGGGTAATTACATAAATGTGTGGAATTGACCAGCATAGCTGTCGGTCGGGTAACAAACAATTTGTCGAATAAAATTCTGGAAACAAACACAAATATGTGTCGAGGAAACAAACACAGAGGGTTGTAAACATACTAGACTTATCGGGTACCAATATTTAAGTTTGTCTTGTAACAGATAAAGGGTCTATCAGGAAGCAATAATTTAAGAGGCCTGTCGAGTGAAAAGCACAGATTTTTCGGAAACAAATAAGTAACAAACACAGGGGTATATAGCGAAGTAACAATAGATGTAACACAGGATGGCCGGATACAAACACTTATTGTATATCTAGTAACTAACAAGAGTTTTCAGAATTAGTTGTGTTCTCACTTAAAATGTTTTTTAAAAAAAGGTTGTGATTCGTTCTGTCAGTAAAATATGTAGAACTTTGTTTTATTGAAGACAAAATGATAATGAAAATGTTATCTTTCTTGAAGAATGTATCCAGAATGCTCTTTTCCGTAATCTGTTGTACAAATAGATTTATTGTTTCACCCAATTGTCAAAACTTATTCACTATTCCACATTCCTAAAGTCTGTATGAGTATGCAGATTATTTAATTGTGTCAGTCTTTATACCAAAATAATTCAAAAACGTATTGATTTGTTGTACATGTATATACATGTAACAGCTAAGTATTATATGTCATTTGAAGGTAATGTTTGTCTTACTTTAATTAAAGGTCCTTTTTTAAATTTAAATACATTTTCAACACTAATCGGGCTCCTTCAAGTGAAGTCAAATAAAATTTATTTAAAGTCAGTAAAAAATAACATATAACATTAGCTCTAAAGAGCTTTTAAATTGACATATACATACATAAGAAACAATACACAAATATTAAGACACATACAACATGTATGCAGTAATGTTACTATACAAATAAAAGCTTTATAACATCACAAACACTAAAAGCTAGCACAGAAATAAGCTGTTAGTTGAAGCACTATGTATAAACAGCACTATGATATTAGATATAAGATATGATAAGAAAGCAAATAGTTAAAAGTACTCCAAGAAAAAACAAAAATTAAAACTTTAGACAAAATTAAAATTTTGAAAATAATCATTTATTATTTAGGCCTTATACAGATCTAGATGAACAGCAAACAAATTTATGAAAACAAAATTTAAAGCGGAGCCAAGCAAAAAGCAACAAGCACATGTACAAAGAATACAAAACACTGCCGGGTAAGCTGCCTATCATAAATCTTTCTTTTATTTATTTACGAAAAGATACATAAATATATAAAAAGAGCAGCATTGACAAAATAATGAAAGATCAATTCTAATCTCGCCTCGTATTATCAGATGTTATCAACGGAACTCATTAAACGCCGAAAGAAAGATACATTGAAACCGTCTGGTATACAACGGGCGCTGAATATATTCCGTGGGTTTGTATCGTATCATACGGGTTTTTACTAATCGGTTAATCGACACGAATCTACACTTTAAGAGACAAAAAAGGTGAAAGTGAATATATCAAGTCCCAAAAAGTACCGATATTTCAGTAATTTGTATTTGCTCAGTCTAAAATCATTATCTTTTTCTTCTTTACAATAAAACACATGATGCTTGCGGAAACAAATAAAAAGCATAGTAAAGGCTGTCATTCGGTTACGCCAATAGAAATGATCGTGAAGGATTTGTAACGGCGGTTAAGTCTTAAGACCGGATCGTGAGGGATTTGGTGACACCATCGTGAGGGATTAAATTGACAATTGTTTTGAAAAAACATGATTTTTTAAGTAGAGAACTTACTGGAAAAAAGAAATGTGTCTGTCAAAATGATTACTATCAGACTATCTCTTAGAACAAAAAAATATTTAAAAAGTATACCATGCTGCTCAGAATTACAAAAGGTGACGTTGAACCCTACTGACTTTTTGAAGGATCGTAGCACATTTTTTGCTCTTTTTTGAAAAATGCCTTTGCTGGGTGTTCCAATTTCTGCTACAACGTATATTTTTTATATAATGCTTACTGATGATGGGTTTCCTTTTTGTGCTAGGTAAACGATTAATACACAAATTATGATTTTGTGCATTTTCATCCAAAAATGATCGTGAAGGATGAGGTGACGAAATTTATGATCGTGAAGGATAAAGCTTAAGCATTATTGTAAGAAGAGAAATGTGTTTTTTCTCTCCTATTCATTTTTGTATATGTGCGTGTCTTTATTTTTCTTTACTGTGCCGTGCTCATGTTATGTCTATTTCTTTGTTTTTCCAGTGTTGCCATTGTCCTTGGATTGTCCATTTAAGACTGACTTTTCGGTTCTCACTTTCTGTATTTCAGCAATATTACGATGATATCAAAAGCACATTAAACAATGGTAAAATGCTAATTTTAAGTATTTTCAAAAGTGCAGTAGTGTTTATTATTGCAGTATTCTTGTTAGCGCGGGAAGCATATGAATATGTATATTCACTATTGAATCAAACTGTCGGATTCCTCAATTCATGATTTAAACTTAATGTTTCCAAAATGAAATTCGATTGATTAGAATACTGGAAAAGTTCTTAAAGGGTGTTCGCTACTCCGTTTGAAAATAAATAGGATTTCAAATAGTTGTGATTTTTTATTAGAAAATTAAAAAAGAACTAATTTTAGCGAAAAAAAATGATAGGTTGATGAGCTCGTTTTTGAGCTTTAAGTGATTGAAAATTTGGCGGGAAACAGAACTCCTCGGATTTTTCTTGGGATTAACATTAGCAACGTTTGACCATTAATGATTGTGACAAAATAAATAAACTTTAACCAAATTTTAACAGAATGCTCATAAGGATGTATAAAATGAAATTATGGGGGGAAAATAAGGGGGTCCATGTGCAAAAAAATATAATGCTTTTAGATGGATAAAACCAGAGAATTTCGAAAATCTGACAGAAATTCCCAAACATGAGGAGCGAACCTCCTTAAAGGGACCCCAATAACACACTTTTAACTGAGAAAAAAAATGTTCATCAGCATTTCATTGAAATTTGCATTATGAGCGTGATTTATGTATGCTCTAATGCTTTATATACATTTCAGTTATGGTGTGATTGTGCTTGAGAAAATTTCTCATATGGATGCACTAGCATATCTTAAATTTTAACATTTTTATTATCTTTTTAATATCAAATTAACATTCTTACCTCCTGTTTGTTGCACCCATATCTCATGCTTTTATTATGCCAAGTTTTCTTACTTTTGACTCTATATGAGTGCCCTGTGTTTGTTAAAGTGTTGTGATTGTCTTCTGTTATTCTTTTGTCGGGCAACGGATGACAGCGATTGTACACTTTGCAAGTTAATTTTATGTTTGTTGACAACACCGCATTCATGAATGATAAGCATAGGACTCTTCCAGGTAAGTCAACCTGCGTTAGGCTAGGGAATCGGGGAAGGCAATGCTCACATTAACATGCCTGGTGCATATTTGTTAAATGTTCCTCCTTACGTCTTATATTACGTTATATGACGGTGCTCCTACATACAGAAGGAATATACTTACAAAACAAAACAAACAAACATGGCTGTAGCGTTGCTCGACATTTAGCAATGAATTCCACTCATGCGGTGCTACGGGCCGTCTTGAACTTACTATTAGGTATGAGCAAAGCTCAATGTTAAAGGCTTTATGATTATTTCAAGATGAAGAACAAAAATAATAGCTTTGTTCCATTGCTTTATATTAGCATGTATTTGTAGAGGTTTGTCTCATATGCATTTACTCCATATCCCTTCATTTCTTATTTTAGGTCTCGATTTTATTGTTTTAAGGCACACCAAGCTTGGTTAGAAAATAAAACATAAAATCAACATTTAAATCTAAATATCTTATTTTTTATTAGGCTTATACACTGAAAGAAATGCGAGCATGAGTCTTTGAAGCAATTTAGTGTAAAATGAAATAGCATTTGATATTAAAGGCAAAATACAAAAAAAAATACCGAACTTGCATAAAAACAGTAAATTTCTTTATGCTGTACACGTGTTTCAGGAGTAACCTCTCATCAGCAGCATTAAAATCAAATAATATGGAAAGCCATAATCCAAAAGTAGTCCAAATAGATGTACTCGTTTCCAAAAATATCGAAATAGGAAGCCAAATCCAGTACCAAGGACATCTACCGAGTGCCATACACGGAATGAAGCCTCAGTATTTTTAAAGGGTTGGAATTTTTATTAAACCAGCAAATTTCTATAACACGCAAGGTAAAATTTTTATGTCAGACAAGTCTGACTATTGGGCTTGTGAATACTCTCGGGGACCTCTGGTCCACCAGCAGTGGCATTGGCCCAATGGTTCAAACTAGTGATGGTTCAATACCGAACTTGCATAAAACAGTAAATTCCGTTATGCTGTACACGTGTTTCAAGGAGTAACCTCTCATCAGCAGCATTAAAATCAAATAATATGGAAAGCCATGATCCAGAAGCAGTCCAAATACAAGTACTCATTTTCAAAAATATCGAATTATAGGAAGCAAAATCACTATCAAGGACATCTACCGAATGCCATACACGGAATGAAGCCTCAGTATTTTTAAAGGGTTAGAATTTTTATTAAACCAGCAAATTTCTATGACACGTAAGGTAAAATTTTCATGTCAGACAAGTCTAACTATTGGGCTGGTGAATACCCTTGGGGACCTGTGATCAACCAGCAGTTGCATTGGCCCAATGGTTCAAAATGCAAAAAAACCCGAAGTTGCATAAAAACAGTAAATTCCGTTATGCTGTACACGTGTTTCAAGGAGTAACCTCTCATAGGAAGAAGACACTAGTTTCTAGAAATAGCCATGAAAATAATAAACAAAAACACGTGTGCACAAAAATGTCCCTGCGTCATCCCCATTTTTAGTCGAACTTTAAAGGTATGGTAGGTAGTTCTTGATAAACTACATTTCTGCATATGATGAGACATTGTGCAAAAATGTTACAGAGAAATCATGCCCATCAATAGGAAGAAGAATTAAAAAATGGCCATGTACAGAATTACAATTTATTGTAATTTTACTGTTTATTCAATTTTATTCTGTGCTTTGCCTTGACTGGAAATATTATTAATATGTATTTTATCCATACTCTTCTGTCCCACTGTTTTATAATTATCTGGTGTAAAATAATTTTAAATAAAAAACAAAAATTCCAATTTCAGTTTTATGATCGACACCATGAACTTGTTGATCACTTTGGTATATCCGTGTTACAGATGTGCACAGACTTTCCCCTTCGACAGTTTGATTTGTTACTTCTACGTTTACCGAATTTTACTTCCACCGGATGTGACATGGCGTGTTGGACACCTGGCTTCGATATCATGGACTGTCTTAGGCTTAATGTTCAAGTTCATTTTTTTGCAAAATAGAATTTTTTCTTGATTTAAGGATCATGCATAATCTTAGAATGGCTTATATAAATTTGAAGCTATTGTCTTAGGCTAGCAGTCTAAATTTCATGAACCCGAGGCCTGGTCTCAACCTTAGTTTTTGTTTTTTTGTTTGGGTACAAGTGTTGTACATATATTTATCGTATATGACTGTTTTGTTTTCTTTTTATATATATTTTCTAATAAAATGTAATACTTGTACTGACTTTACCCTGCATGGGCCCTTGATTGGAATAAACATATTTATTATTATTATTATATTTGTGTCTTCATTTTTCTCTTTTTGTTTTAAAAATTGTTGTCTATGTAGTGCTGATTTTGCTATGTTTTTTAACTACTCTTTGGTTGCCCACTTACTTCAAAGAAGGTACCTTCTTGTTGCTTTGATGATTTTTAAAAAAAAAACAATAATAAATAAATGGCTGATCTGAAGTAACTGATCTTTTTAATTACAAACCAAACGTCAATTTTCCTCTTTTTCTATTGAAACAGTTTGCTTCATTTGAAAGACCGAATTTATGTGATATTAAAAAACCGAGAGCACCAATGCAAAAACCAAGCTTAGGACAAATACTCGGTGTCTTTCGATAGGGGAATTTTAAAGTATCCACTAGTTATCGGTCCAGTTTTGGACTTTGAAATTCCCTAGTTATGGGTACTATGAACAGGTCACCATGGTGAGGCATTGGTTAAGACACACAAATCGAAAGCCAAAGAAGCGTCTAAAGAACGAGCTATTCAAAAGGAGCTTTGACATATTCCAATAATTCTAATTATGGTAAATTTCTGATCTTATAATCAAAACAATGCAAAGTATTGTCTACTGGGAGCGCAAAACTCTCGGGGAAGAGAACGTACCACTCATCGTGATAAATGCATCGACATTGTGATCATAGATACCTATTAATGGCCCTGGATGGCCATTTCGAGTCAATTCCTCGTCCACAGAGCAGCGTCAGGGGATATATATATATATATATATATATATATATATA
>MJUU01004319.1:7658-27015 GCA_002080025.1 Modiolus philippinarum | reverse complement strand
AGTAAAATTCAGTTGGCAACAGGACTGAGTCAATTGTGAAAAATGAAACTGAAAGAACTAAATATACGGACATAAACATGAAATCACAAGAGACTACTAGCAGTTAACTGACATGCCAGCTCCAGACCCATTGCCAACTGTAAGTAAGTTATGTACCCTCAGCATACAGCTTCCACCAAGATCCCTTCCCGTGAGGAGTTTAGCATAATTATTTCATTCATATACCGGAATACATAACCCGTGTCCATGCAACACAGATTTTGAAAATTTAAAATGTATTTAGTTAAAATGCAAAGACCCTATCAAAAATCAATGTTAATACCAAAGAAGGCCATACGTAATGACTTGACAACAATATCGTAATTATAACCCTTTATGAATTAGACGATTTAAAAGTTTTATAAGTTTGTTAGGCGAGTTTAAGTATTTTTTACTCTTATGTAAAACATTACCGTAAAATAAGCGATGTGAAATACCAGCCTTGATTAGATGTTTACAGGTTGCATTGTATTTATGAACTAAGTCTTTATATCGATGATGAAATTTAGTAAAGGTTTTAACTAGTTTATGATAACGAAAACCCTGATGTAATAGTTTTTCAGTTATGAAAAGATTCCGTTCATTAAAATCGCAAACGTTATTACAAACTCGAGCAAATCGAACAAGTTGAGATATGCAAACACCATATGATGGCGCTAATGGAACATCGCCATCCAGAAATGGATAATTAACTATGGGAAAAGAAAAATCGACCCTTTTATCATAAATTTTAGTATCTAATTTACCATTCGTTATATCAAAATTGATGTATAAGAACGGAAAATGATGGTAATTAGAATTGGCTTTATTCAAAGTAAGTTCTTATATATTTATATATTTACTTTGACAGACTTGATAGCCTGATCTTGATTGGTACTCACCAGTATGACGATGGACCAGACGACTATAGTGATTGGTTTGAGCGGGAACCATTCAGTGCACTTTTTGAACCTGTAAAGGGAAATATTGGTATGATTAGACAACATATTCATGAACTAATGCCAGAATCGCCATTTTGCAAAATGAATTAAAGATCGGCAAGGCCAAGATAACAGAAGAAAAAATGAGAACATCTTGTATATAAGATCAATTATGTATCAATAATATCAATGACGATGCTTCGTTGTCAGTGAAGTATCGACATTTATATTGAAGAACCCAAATCTAACATTAAAAATCGAATTATCGTCTTTCAGAGTCCTTCACATAATAAAACTTTGGAAGTCGACATATGATAAGTTTTCCTAATAGACTAATAGACAAATGTCGATAATAAGCTCACAGATAAATAAAAAATAAATGCCGATAATAAGCTCACAGATAAATAAAAAATAGTAAAAGAAAATATTATACTTTACATTGTAAATAAGATTCAAACATATGTGGTGGAAGTCGCCTCTCCTATCCTGAGCTTCGTATATATTATGCAAATCATAGATGGCCTAATAAATCAGTTTATACAGCAATTGGGTTATTTTACGCACGAATAAATAGTAGGGTGCCCAAGAGACGATTTTTCCGATTTTGGGTTAACGGAATAACACACACCTGTATTATACATGTTTGGAAAGAGGATACCATGGCGCATCGAAATGACGATGTCCTAGAGATTGAATTTGGTCACTTTTATTTAAGATGGGGTCAAAGTTCAGCTCCTAAAATTTTGAAAATTTTGATGCGTTTCAAAGTGAGCTTCATTTCACAAATAACACTGCAACGAAATTCGAATATTATTGTAAATTTTATAGGAGTAGTTCTTTAGTTTTACTTTTTATAATGATTTGTTTGTTGTCTTTATTCAACAAGTTTCAAAAATGGCATTTTGTTTTAAAGGCCAATCATTTTGAATATTTGCACCTCCGTGATATGAGGGGGTTCTTTCGGATATAAAGAACTGCATATTTCTGACTTCTATAGGATTATTCTTTAAACGAAAGCTTGAATTTAATTTTAAAACGAACCGCTAAAGATTAAACTACGTTTAAGCGAAATAAATCGTACTTTTGTTATAGGTATAAGTAAGTCAATTTTCCCCCAAAAACACACACTGATTTAAATCTTAGTAAGACCGTTCCTACTGAAACAAATCACTATTATATTATCTGAAATGATATGGAAACGTAATTTTAAGGAAAACAAACACATGTGCTTGGAAAATCAAAACACAAGCTACGTAAAATTGTCACTAGATTCCCGCTATTTAACCAGACTTTGGCTTGTCGAGCAATTTTGACAAGAAATGATTAGAGTTATCTCTCGTTGTACACTTAAAAGAACATGACCAATTGGCATGGTCTTCACATCGACTAAAATTTGAAATTGTTACGAAAATTTTGGCCTTTTAATTGTTGATTTCTCTTTAACAGTCGACATTACATCAATGATTTTTGGAGCATATGTACAATTCGTACATGTACTTTCGTTAAAGTTGAATTTTTTTTTTAGAAATAAAGCATAGTCATTTCGCATTCATTGAAAATGTCGTTAATTTACATTTTAATTTACCCCGACATTAATACCGATAAATTACAAAACCATTCAAAAATAAATTGCATTCTATGATTCAAATAAATATTTCAGGTCTTAGCTTTGATCGTGAATGTTTTTTTATTAGAATATAAGAGAGTACTACTATTTTCTATAAGTACCATATTCCAAGCAACGTTTTAGGGTACGCTTAAAAAAAGAGAAATTAGAGATATCATGACCACAGGAACTTTCTACGACAGTTAAAAAATTGAAATTTAATTGTTGTTCTATCATTTAAAACAAAAATTAGCCGTGTGTGGTTCCGTTAACCCAAACTCGAAAACTAAGCGTCTTTTGGACCTTGGGCACCCTACTAAAAGGGGTACATACAGATATAATTTAATCAGTCCACACCAATTCGTGCAATAGTGTTATTGTGGTCTATTTCTTTCATGCCAATTTTACCCTCGCATCGGTTAACAGGTAACTGATATCCTATTGAAAGTCACAACGAGGTTGCATTTGCTCATATATATGGCCAAAACGAGACAACAGTAAAACGAAACACGAGACACCTACAAAAGTGCGTGAGATCCTATGAAAAAACTAAGAAAAAATGAAAAATCCTTCGTTTAAAATATAGTGCATTTTAAAAACTACTTCAAAGAAAAGTTATGCTTCACTTTTGAACGACGTTGCGACAATTAAAATAAGTAGTCTGTCAATTCGGTCTTCTTAAATGTGCGTCGATATACATAATAAAATAATCGAACTGCTCGTGAAACCTGTGTTAAATACCCATCAAGCTGTCTTAAAACAAGGATAAAAGAGTCATCTTGTTGTTACAAAATATAAGAGCAAATTCTACTCAAGGGTAACGAGGAGAGTCGTGAGCAAACCAGTATGAGTATTGTGAAAAAGATAACAAATTAATAACAGGTAGAGTATTCTTACAGACACAAGATTTGCAGTGACAGGTATACATGCAAAACCAGCTGATGCTGTAAAGGAAATTGGTCACTTACATGACGTATGGCTTGATACTATAGAAACATTTGCGACATCAGTGAGTTTTAACATAACCAATTACGTTTGATGAAAACTCTGCAGCTGTGTTCTTTTAAAGATCCGTGGCTTTAAAATAACAAAATACCGAAGTTACTGTGGATTTAGTTTCGACAACTAATGTCTCTTCGGTGCAGATCAAATCAAAACATTTTGAAATAAAATCAGTAAACCGTAAGATGTGCAAGAGCTGATAGAGAACAATAGGATCTAAATAGAAAAGCTAAAATTAGCTAAGGACAGAGCTATGTAAGATGGAGATGCCCCTTAATTTGAAACAAAACTTTCTTAAAAACAATGGCAGTAGAATACCGAAGGAACAAGGGAAGTGAAGATCACAAAAAATCGAAGTCCAAAGACATGGCAAACACGGCAACAGAGAAAAACAGACAAAACAAGAACGTGATACAGCCACAATACACGGAAATAAAAAGATATTCAGAACTAAGGCACTCATAGTGTGAACTGCTATGAAAACCGGGAATGACATCAGGTGCTCTGGAAGATTAAGCATGTCCTGCTTATCTTAAATTTTGATATTTCAATTTCATTGATGCGATAATTCAAAAGTCATTAATTAACGGACGTTGATTAGGTTGACTGTTTACAGTAGTTTAGTACTTTTTCTCAGTAGTTTTGACATGGACATATTTGACGGAAAATATAAGATTTATTTGACGAGCTTTAGAAACAGGTAGAAATGCGAGGTTTACTAAGCATTTCTCGTCTATTTCGCAGCGAGTACAAATCAATTTTATATTTCCGACAATGTATGTATATTGTTTTTATCCTGCAAACATTTATACCCTACTTAAAAATGAATTTTCTTAGTGAAGCGGGACCAAGAAGATAGTAAACAACTTCGGCCATTTTGGTATAATCTCTGACGCCATAAGAGAATTTACACTGTGACGTAAAGGTTTTCGAGGTTTTCAAACCAGTCGCGCTGTTTTTTCTTTCTTCAAAATCGTAAACCGGTTACCAGTCTACCCTACGAATACGAAAAACAAATATTCGTAGGGTCGTATTCGTCTAGTAAATACCATCATTGCAGGATAGAATAATTTATATACGGACATGATCAAAATTATTGAGCATAGACGAAATCCGAGGGCAGTATTCTGTAATGTATTGACCGTTTAAAAGAAAGTTCTATTTATTTTTATTTATTAAAAATGGTACATATAGAATTTTGCTGTACTAATAATGTATTTGGCAAGTAATCGTCAGCTTTTAGGACCAAGAAACTGAAAATAGTGCTTGAAATTTAGATTACCTATAAAAAGGTCTCATGGTGACTTCAAGATGAAGAAAAACAATAAAAGCGTTGTTCCTTTTCTTGGTGATTTGTAGTGAATTTGTCACATGTGCATTGACTCCATGCATTTCGTTGTTTCTTTGTCTTTATGTTTCTGTTAACTACAATAGTAGTAAGTTCAAGTCTTTTTTATTAAACACCAATATATTGCTTTTTGCATATCTCATTTTTTGCAGAATATAATGACCATTGGAGATTTCAACGCCGACTGTTCATATGCAAAGGAAGAAGATCTAAATCCATTAGACTTTTATAAATACCAAGACGATTTTCAATGGTTGATAGATTGGAATGCTGACACAACTACATCGACTAACACAGACTGTGCATACGACAGGTATATTTTATTATCCATGTTGAATTATTTTACTGTTGAAGCAGTTGTGTCAAGCTAAATAACAAAATGTCGAAGTTACTGTAAATTTAGTTTTCACATATTTTTTCTTTAAAAATAATATTTAAACACTTAATTACGGTTAACACCTCGAGATTTTTCATCCTGTTGCGTTTGCGTTATAACCTATAGGAAGCTTTGTTGAACGATTTTTACTCCTTAGTATAACTATGAGCAAACGGATTTTAGACTTGTAAACACGATGCGATGTGTTTGCTTAAAGAAATTAAGAACATTTCTATTTATCATTTTTTGTATAACATACTTTTTAAATAAGACATACTGGAATGAGGTTTAATTAAATGGTTAATTTTAACTCATAAAATAAAGGTTGTAATACCCCTGCTTAAGCGGGGCCGTATATTATGATCACTTTTCCGTTCGTTCGTCCGTCCGCCATAGGGGTACACACTTTGTGGCGGAAACTTTTGTTCATTTTTTTTTCTGGAATCAAATGAGGGAGCGGAGCATATATTAATGTGTTTTGCAAACAGTTTTTCTATTTGTAATCATTGTCAAAGTGTTATGATCATTCTGTCACTCTGTCAAGTCCTCTGCCTTTAAAGCAGAATTTTACCATCATCAGTCAGCCAATGATCAGATGGGAGAAATGAAGTAAATTATATATTATTTAAATTACCGTTGTTCTTAGTTGTGGACATTTTTAAAACTTCTATCGTTGTCAAGACTTAGTTTTGAAATGTTAGTATTTCTATGAATTCAATGAGACAGTCTGAACGTAAGCATATCAGAGGTTTCGAAAATAAATAACAAATAGTTTACCTATTGAAGAGCTGTCATATCAACAAATTCTTCAAAAATACTCAGAAATGAGGTAGTAGTCATGAGCCGAAGTCAAAAAGACAAATAACTTAATTTTTATTATCAAAATTTGATAATAATTTGATGATAAGAATTGCCTTATATTTAAATATATTTGAAAATATAAGATTTCTACATAGAAAAAAGAAGGGAAACTGGAAACATGTATGCTTAACAGTTTTAGTCAAGGTTTAAGCGATTTTGTTGAGCAAATTGTATTAATTGTCAACATTAGGTCTTAAAGTCTTCAGTTGTAATGATAATTGATACATAAATAGAGTTTTTTTCGAAAATTGTTTTACAGGCTCGTGGCATCAGGCCCAATGCTTCAGGATGCAGTTGATCCAAATTCAGCAGGAGTCTATTTGTTTGAAGATGCGTTTGGCTTGTCATATGACAGAGTGAGTTTTTTCAATTTAAGAGTTTCCATGTGTTTCTGAAATGCTTTATTATGTGCATGTGTTAAACATATTAAAAACAAAAAAGATAATGACAATCAGTTTCTTCCGCTAAAATATTCATATAATTTCGTTGTGGTTTCCTTATTGTCATGATTTAAACATTATTGAACTTCAAATGTTTTGATTTGATTTGCACTGAAGAGACATAAGATGTCGAAATGCGCATATGAAGAAATTAAATAAACAGTAACTTTTTTTGTCTTCAATTTTGTTTATACCAAGACATTAAGAAAACCACAACACCTAAAAGTTAATGAAACTGGGGCAAAAATGTGCTTTATACAGTTTTTTAGATGGAGACCGTTTTAATATGACTGGAAATTTATAAAATCACAGAATAAACGTATCCCATAACTGTATTTATTATACCCTTCTCTTTTGCTTTTGCGGCGCCGAATATAGTGATCATGGTGTTTGTTCTTCAGTCCACCATAGGGGTACACACTATGTGGCGGTAACTCAAAATTATTATTAATTAATGCTATATAACTGTAATTGCATTCTGATGACGTAAAAATCAATTTCCTCTTATATCGCAAATTGAATAAGAGTATAGGGTCGCAAGAAATGTATTTTTAGCTATTATTTGGGTATCCGATGAATTGTTTGGGTGAAAATTCAAATCTACTTTACAGTGGTCGCATGACACGTTTATTTGACTCTTCATATGAGTTAATACTTTTTTGCTATTAGGAGATAAATCAGCATTCAATCAACGTGAAGATGAGACACTCTTTCCCACTCCTCTGGTACTGAGGCATTCGTTTTCACCCCAAAATACGTAATAGCTCATATCATGTAACACTAGACGGCAGCATTGATTTGGGTTTCAATATCCAGGTGGAACTATTTAAAGATATTTACCGTAGGTACTTTTACTGGACATCTACTCAAAAGTAAGTAGCCTTCTAAAAGGTTCTATTCATATAATTGTAGCCGTTTGGAACCGATTGACATAAGTTTGATTTGTCCCGGTAACTTGATACCTCCTTAGCTATAAGCCTCATACAGGGCATCCGTCTACTTCCTATTTGAAATGATATCTCTAGAAATCCTGCCACCTAGTGTTAATTGATATAGCTTAAGTATATAAAAAAGATTCATATAGCTGATAACAAAACAATAAATGACAAGCATTTTGCATGTTTTACGAACCCATTCTTTATGCGACAGGCATGAACACCGAAGGACAAGATCAACATTCCCACTAAAAACATGCATTTCACATGTTCCTAATCTTAATTTATGTTCAATTTCAGATGCTGGACGTGAGTGATCACTACCCTGTGGAGGTATATCTTGAGCTGTAGATCAAGCACAAAAGAAAGCAAATTAATTAATAAATCATTAAAAAATACTAATACAATAGATGATTTACCAATTTTCGACTTCGTTTTCATTCTTTAAAATATTTACTAATTTTCCCGCCCGTGCAGATCACATCTAAACAAGACAATTCGTATTATTAAAAGCGGATAAAAAACAAATAAACAATAAGAACTTAAAGAAAAACCAAATCAGGTAAGGACAGAAAAGGATCTTCAGATTTTTAACTTTCAAACAAAAAAAAAAAAAAGAACAAACCTTGAGACCTCTATGCTTGTTGTCGAACATTGAAGCTTATTGGGTAAAGCAAAGATCAACCCCCTTCTTCTCGGGAACGACAAACTCACACCGTACAGCAAGTCGTTGTGTATTTAGCCATTTATGAGCCTTGTTTAGGAGGGGTCCCAATATCCCGTATCGCAGTAAGTCTGGACGAAAATATCCCTTTGAAAATTGAAGATATCCCATTAATTATTGGAATATCCCGTTTATCCCAGTACTTTTTGTCTCAAATATCCCATATCCCATTAACAAAAGTGGCAAATATCCCGTATCCCAATATACCCTAAACAAGCCTCATTTATAGTACTTTTTGTTTTGTTTTGAAGTCTGTATTCATTGGTTTGAATTGGTCAATAGTAAAAAAAATGTATTATGAGTTCAATATCCAAAGTTGTAATGTTGTCGAGATAAATTGACTAAATATGTACACCCTCGGACATCAACAGTTACACATGGAGAATTTCATTTAGTTCCTTGCTGAATATTGTAAACATATAAGTCTATCCTATATTTAGCCCCAGAAAACGCCCAAAATGCTTAGAACTTGTAATGTAGTTCGTATTTGACCAACTCGACAAGCTATGTATCCGAAAGGCGTAAGCCCCTCTTTCAACTGCAAAACAAAACTTGTGGGAATTCTGTATGCTGTAATTTTAATACATCGTTATAAATATTTATGGAAAAAATATGCTTTTACAACATATCTGGATACACATAATTTTTATAAATGAAAATCGCAACTGCATCACAAGCATTATTCCGACTAAAGTCATGGAATAAATAATAAATTGACTTGTTTACAAGTATATTCATACATAATAAAAACGCAATAAGTTCTGTCGAGTGCGTGTCACAGGTGACCACCTGAACAAAAAATTCACCTGTGTCACACGGGCCACCTGGGGTTTTAATTGATGACAATAAACAATTCCAATTAACAAGGTAAGATGTTACAGAGGATTCAGTTTTGTCAACAAAGAAGTGTAAGTGCACAATTTCTTAACCGTGAAAAATATACACATGTGTGCACATTCGTTTTTCAAAGGAGTAAAATTAACGTATGCATGAAATTTACATTATTATGAAAAAAGGTTAGTTTCTTTAACATTTTTTATTTATTACTAATGGAAACTCGAAATTCGGACAATTAATAGTTTTTTTCCTAACTTCATGTTAATGTTTTGATCGACGTAAATTGATAGCGTACATTGTAGTTTATTTCTCCTATATGGTATGTGGATATCGAGTATTGACCAATCAAATCATGTAATATAAGGTACCGGAAGCCTTATATAAGGTACCGGAAGAGGTCAATATGGCAGCCCCCTGCTTGTTAAAATTTTGATACAAAAACACAAATTATAGAATAACCACTTAAGATAACGAAACGGGCCACGGCAACAACGTTTTAAAATAACATGTTTGAATCACATATCAAATTTAATTTTTTGAGTGAACTTTCCCTTTAAATGATGATTTGTGACAACCTGAAAATACTTCAGTATTTAATAACTAAATACCGAAGTTACTGTGAAGTTTGATTCTGCATATACGCATTTCGAAAACTTATGTCTCTTCAGTGCAGTTAGTTGATCCCTCTAACCAACCTGCTATTGCAATAGAAATTAACGTATGTCTGTTTTAATAATTATGCTAATTTAAAAAATAATCCTATATTTTTGGTATTTCTGGGTATGTAAGCTAAAGTTATTTACAAATAAGAGAGATATTGTCAAAGAAACAGAATCCCACCAATCCTTCCGTTACCTTAACGAAGTTTCTGTGAAGTTTTAGAGAAAATACTTCGTGGAAGATACTTCCACGAAGTATTTTCTTTAAAACTTCACAGAAACTTCGTATATGGGAGTGATTCAAGTAATGATGCACATATACATTGATGTAAACAATTAAGAAAACAATCAAATTGCAATATAAAAAGAGATGAGAGAAGCGAGATGGATACATTCGCTTTGTGAAAAGACTAGGTAAGTAACATTGAATTATTTTTTATTTTGTTGATAATGCAAAATATTTGTAAATCTAAAATATTTATATGTAAGACAATAAATTTTATGATTCCCATGTTCACCGAGAGATCATACTTGTGTTTGCATTTAAAATAAGTTCTTCTAATTCTTGAAATTTACGTATACAATTACATCACTGCAAAAAGAGGTAAATGTGTGTCTGTTCTCAAAAGATTTTCGCGGTTATTTTATAAGATTCCTTTAAGCCCCAATTCAAAAAACATATTCGATGATCTCGAGGTAGAAAAAAATAACATTGTCTTTCCTCCATGACAATTGTATCATCGTACCAGCTGACAAGGCCCAAAACAACATCACATGACACTACATTGACTACTTAATGAAGGAGATGGGCATTGACAATTCATTTGGCAACCCCACATATAAACTCTCAACCATACCAAGGGATGACATACTAAACAATCACAAATCAGTATTGTCCTTTGGTATTAGTTTGAGTGAAGAGAACAACAACCTGTCTTGTATCTACTGGGTACCTAAATTACACAAATGCCCTTACAAACCGAGATACATTGCTGGGTCTGCCAAATGCACAACAAAACCCCTTTCTAAGCTGCTCACTTCATTACTTACTGCAGTTAAAGATGGCCTCAAGATATATAGTGATAAAGTATACTCAACAAGTGGAGTGAATCAGATGTGGATTCTCAAAAATTCAAAAGACTTGTTAGAATAGTTTTCTTCAACTGAACAGTGTCAAAACATTTAATTTTTCTACTCTGTATACTACTCTTCCAGACGATAAGTTAAAGTGAGTACTCAGTCTTTCTGTACTAAAAAAGGTGAAAGAAGATATTCATATTAAGTGATGGGGCCTGTTTTGTTAAACATCATATTGATTCACACTAAAAGTATACAGAGGAGGATGTCATTGCAATGCTGGAATTCTTGATTGATAACATATTTGTAGAATTTGGAGGACAACTTTTCCAACAGACAATATGGATACCTATGGGGACTAATTGTGCGCCACTCTAGCAGATTTATTTCTTTATTCGTATGAAACCAGGTTCATGCAAGGGCTAGTTCAGAAAAAAGACAATAAGCTAGCCAAATCCTTTAATTTCAGTTTATAGATATAGATGGTGTTCTTTTATTGAACAATCCTCAATTTAAGGATAAATTTCATCAAATGAACTCGAAATTAAAGAGACCACTGATACACCATCATCAGCATCATACCTGGACCTATACCTCTACACTGACAACTCCGGACGTCTGAAAAAAAAATTTACGACAAGCGTGATGATTTCGACTTTCCAATAGTGAACTTCCTGTTTTTGAGCAGTAATATTCCCACTTCCCCGGCATATGACGTGCACATTTCACAACTCATTCGCTATTGCCGTGCCAGTAGTTTGTACAGCGATTTTGTCAACAGAGCGAAATTACTGTCTCAAAAACTTATACATCAAGGGTATGTTCAGTCACTGTTGCAATTGTCACTACAGAAGTTTTACGGTCGTCACCACAATTTGACAGACCATTACAATGTTTCTGTTTCACAAATGAGAACAGATATCTTTAGGTAGATCCAGAGTTTGTTACCGGACTGACTAACACCGACTGTGACAAAACCGGACTTTTCACTGGCAGTGTGACGGGTGCCACGCGTGGAGCAGATCATGTTTACTCTTCCGGAGCACCTAATGATACCTCAGTTTTTATAGGGGTTTTGTGTTGTTTTTGTTCATTTTTGTTTATTTGTTATAGTAAATGAACATGAGATCATAACAAATATGTTAACTCCAACTGCAATAATTTTAATGAGCTATATGGCCATTTCGGAAATTTATGTTTTAATGTCTTTGTCATACTGTCTCAAGTCGTGTTGCTGTGAATTGCCGTGATTTTGGATTAATAATTTTAGAATTTCCCCTTTCCTCGTTCTTTCTTCGGTATTCGTTTGCCGGTGTATTCTGATTTTGTCCATCCGAAAGTGGTTTTAAAAGACATTGTTTAAAAGTATAGACACAGGGATTCTATTTAGAATCGGGCTGCATAATTTATGTTGAAACTCTGTATTTAAGTCTATAAAAATTTAATGCAAGACTGAGAAAAAAATAAAAACTTTAATATAATATTCAATTAGCAGCAATAATTAGATATGTTCCATATAATTCATCGTGAAGAAACCTGCAACGGTTTTACGGTATATATAAATATTTAGTTGAATTTGCATGTAATACTGGTGTTTGAAGAGGCACAATGATACAGGCAAAGTTAATGTAGCTTATATAGGAAATAGTGTTGCACACACCTCTATATAATATGAATGATAATGTGTCGGTAAGATGAGCTGCAAAAGTAGAATATATGATTCCGAATGCCAACAGTGATGAAAATCATTTTTTTAAAACCCGCAAACATCGGAAAGTCTACGACTGGATTTGAACCCCTGCTTTGTATTTGTTTGCAAGAACAAATTCCCGCCAATACTTTTCGAGTGGCATTCAAAGGTTTCTATCATTTTGACAATTGATTGTTCATTTGTATATTGATACATTATATTCATCTTGATACGACTGAAGTCTTTTTCCGTCTCATTTCTGTGTGCAGATAATGCAACACAAATGTAGAATTCATTATTTAAGATATGTGGTTGTGGTTGGGTTAATCAATTTCATACATAATTCAATTGCCTACAAGTTTGACAGTTAAAAAGAAGTGTAAAATTGTAGACCTGTTTAGTTCCTTTCTAAGCATATACTACTCATATGTAGATAAACCAACTTCCACAGTTCAACCGAAATTCGTTGACCTTGTTAGCTTTTTTCTTGTTTCTGGGACTTATATATTAGTCCAAGCTTGTTTGAACTTGACATTATTAGATATTAACCTAGTCTTAGAGCAATCTCCTAAAAATGTTATTTTACAAAACCGACAAATGTCATCTCAAAGCATACAACAAAACATCCCCAGATTTCTTTTTGAGAATTGAGTGGTGCTATGTTTTGGAAATTATAACCCCAGTTTGAAGCATATATTGTAATTGCGATTTTTCTCCAGATTACCAAATTCATGCTGAGCTCACTTCTTTCTGCTTTACTTGAATCATTTAGGTTATTTATTCTTGACTGCCAAAAGTCCTTAAAATATTAGTGTTAAAATGTCTTGTATTTTGATTTTTTTCTATGCACATTAAAATTGCTTAAATGTGGCAATCGCAAGAAGATTTCATTCATTGTAGTTTTTGTATATCATGAAAGATCAACGTTACTAATACTTGTAGCAAAAATACTCACAGTCGAAACATTATCATATTACTGTGTATACATAAGGCTGTGACTTGATGTCCAGTTCACTCGTGATCGCCATTTCCCAAATGTGAATTCCCGCAGTTATAACACTTGAAGAATTGGTCAAGTGCATTATGGTCAAGTACTGTCCATATATATTTGGCAGTCTGAAAAATGAAATAAAACTTCGGAGGTTTCATCCATATTTGGACGTAGCTGAAGTTGTAAGTATTTTTTTTCCCACGAAATAAATTAATGTCAATATTTGACCAACATGATTTGGCCTGCTATGCGAACATGTAACGATACAAACGAAATGCTTAAACACATTTAAAAAAAAACAAAAAAAAAAAAACATGAAATTATCATGCATTTATTAGTACTTCTTTTGTGGCAAGTTTTGGATTATCGCTTTCCATATTATTTGATTTGAATGCCGCTGATGAGAGGCTACTCCTTGAAACACGTGTACAGCATAACGAAATTTACTGTTTTAATATAACTTCGGTATTTTTGTATTTCTAGATATTTTCTAAGTAGTTTCACAGAACTTATGATATATATGTTAAGTAATTAACATTTTTCGAAGAATTGGTACTTGTTGAACAACTATATACCGAAGTATTATTAAAACTATTTTATCTTTAAATTTCCACTGAAGTTTATTAAAACCTAAGTTATTTTTTTATTGGACACACCATATGTCATCTAAGCAATTTTAATGACGTTCAGTATTCTGTATCGATACTTAAAGATACTTGTGGTGACGTCACAACCTACAATTGTTTAAGAAATTTAATAACTTTTTTATTTTGCGATTTTTCAATAAAACTAGAACTATATTCATTTGGTACTCAGTGTATACAGAGCAAGACATGCTTACCCTTCCGGAGCACCTGATGTCACTGTGGTTTTTTTTAGAGTTCACACTGTAAGTGCTTTAGTTTTTTGTGTTGTATATGTATTGTTTGTGTGTTTTATATTTAATTATGGGCATGTGGTGTCTTTGGTCTTCTGTCTTCTGGTGTTCTTACTTTTGCCTTGTCTCTTGACTTTTTTCATGTAATCTTGTGCTTTGTTCCTTCGGTATTCTACTGCCGTTGTTAACACCACAAGGAACATATAAAATATCGGGAATTTTCCCTTTAAAATATTTTGAAGACCAAAAACTGAAAGATGTACTCATCTGATAGAGAAAAATTGAGGATCAATACATAAAACCAAACTCGGCCATTTACAGAGCTTGTACGTGGTAGATACTCATGTGTTTTAAACGAAAGAGGTATGGCAACTTTCCCGTTAATTCACAAAGAATGCTTTTTATTTACTTATTACAATGTACTTGTATCTCCGCTCACCGTTCTTACGCCAGAAACATCTATTAATTGAATCTTTAAATCGAGATCTCATTTGTTCATGAGGAATGGTAGTACAGAGTGTAGAAAAGTAAAAGTCTTTGATACGTAAAAGATGTCAAGTCAATCTTTAAACTTTTTCAATATCCCAATTCATTTACTCGCATATTGAAAATCAAGTATCAATTTTTTTGAAGGGTCTCTTTAAAATAAAATGCTGATAAGGTGGGGGTGACCAGCCTAGTAATAGATTTTTATAATATTTCGCATATTCAGCGATGTTCCATTGTTTGTATGGCATTTCTGAAGTTTTGGTACCCAGTACAAAGAGGGGAGATCTGGGTCTTCATCCCTGATTGAAATCAGACTTTATTTCTTTTGCTTGGTACGCATTGCATTTTGGTATGTCAGCGTCCATATATAATGTATTTAATGATTTTGATAAAGTCAGTAAATTAGTCTAAGGTAACCTTTTATAAAATTTCGATTAAAAATATGCAATCTTTTTGATTTTTATTTAACTTGTATAATTCTGACAAATTTAGCTGCTGATAAATGGTTTAAAATAGTAAAAATTTTATCGAAATTCGGAGTTAGGTCAAAATATCATTAGTTATTCCCCAGCAGCTGTTCCTTTCACAACATTTTGAATTATTATATAGTACAAATAAATTGTAGTGGCCACTACACCGCATTGTTTTAATGTGTAGTTTTTTGTCACGATCGTGACACAGTCTTCCATTAATTAGGACATGTTGTTCACCAATGGGACAATAAAATGCCGAAAGTACAGCTCATCTTAATTCTATAAACAAATATCAAATATTTGGACATATTGCATGCTTCCCATACTTGCAAAGAAAAAAAAAAACATAAAAAAAATGCATGCTTCCCTTACTTGTGAAAAAAAAAAAAAATAATAAAAATAAAAATTATCCCATGCTTGAGTGTTATGCAATAAATCTACTTGTCCATCCAAACTTTTTCATAACCACATGCATGTGCGTTTTAGATCTCTTCACTTTTGGAATATCAGCAAAGCTTTGTTAATACTATGTACTACTTTTGACTACCAGCAGCTGATTGTTTATTTATTAGAGTCAAAAGCGATTTATTCACATAATTTTACCGTAAAATGACTTACTCACCTGACTATTGAATTCATTAAAAACTTTATACTTGTAAATTTATCTACAGATTCAAAGCTTAATATCTTAGTAATTGTGTTTCAGATGATGCGTTGTTTTCTAGCCCTTGCTTTTCTTTTGTGTCTTGCACAAATAATCGAATGTAGGACAATAGCAAAAGCCGGCATTGGTCTTAGAGTTGGAGCATTCAACATCAAAACTTTCGGAAAGTCCTAGATGAGTGATCCCGAAATCGCCTCAATTATTTCAGAGGTGCGTACATGTATAAATGTATATTCTTTTAATATAAATGTAAGCTTTATTAATTACTTTGGAAGCACTATTGTTCGTTTGGATCAAATTTTCGTGGATTTGGTGGTTAATTTAAACAGCAAATTAAAGTTCCCCACGAAATGCATTTTTTGGTAAAGTTTTGATGTATGTAATTTGAAACAACAAAAGTACCCAAGAAACAGTTACATTTATAAAAAAAATACGAAAACTGATGTCCACGAATAAAAGTACTTCCACAGTATATGATGAAACAACAACCGTTACATTTAATTTTAATTCTATATATGGCAATTTCGACATTTTAAGTTAGATAACATCCAAATTTTGGAATTACCACTGAAATAACTACGCTTTATAATCAAATTTGTGATAGATTGGATAAAATTACTTCAAATCAAGTATAATATCTCATGTGTACACTTTGTTCAATTACTATTATCTAAATTTTTGTAAATTCTAAAACCTAAGGATTAACTCCGTCCATCGTAGTTTTGTCCTAACCTATTTTTGATATTACTGATTATTCGGATTTCGTTTGGTTTTCATTTTTAGATAGACTAATTGTTGAATTTGTACAATTTACAGTCTAAACACAGTTACCGTAACCAGTGTTACTATTAGTCTATCTAATACTCTGTTGGACTTACTACTGCGCTGCTTGATTGGTCATTATTTTGTTTTGTACTCCCCTTATAGGTGATAAATTCCTTTTCAAATTCATTTAGTAACGCACTGACTAGCATATAATCTGTTTGTTTGTTATTTAATCCAATCAAGATGTGAAAAATTTGCTTTGTTGATCAATTCAGTTGTTTGTAACATGAAGCTGTGGGCAAAAATGTGTCCAAATTTGACAATTAAGGAGAATACAAATAACAATGTTAAATTATTTGTAGTTTCTATATTTTGCTATGAAGTTATTTCACAGGTTTGTTTTGTAACTATATCTATATATACGTCCATCCAATATTAACGTTTTTATGAACACTTTTATACACTCAATTATAAATCATTATTGATCAAACGTTACTGTTTTCCAAACAAATATAACAGGGTCTCAATTCCTTTCAATTCCTATGACCAACTTAACAATACAACAAAGGGTAATTGGTCTTTGATTGGATACAATGACAAACAAAAAGATTATGTGGTATATGATGCATTACCAAATGAGTTTGAAAAGAAATTAAATGCCATTGACAGTAGTACAAATTAAAATAATGACCAATCAAGCAGTGTAGTAGCAAGTGCAGCAGAGTACTTAGTATTAGAAAGACTAGTAGTAACACTGGTTACGGTAACTGTGTTTAGACTGTAAGTTTGACTGATTGATTGAATAGTTGATTGAATAGTAAGAGTTAAACGTCAAGTGAGCAATATTTCAGGTGTAACACAACTAATTCCGTCTCCCATTGCCTCCCATGTTAAATTGCACATGTTTCTGCATTCGTAGAATTTGTATCTGAAGTTCAAACAAAATGACACATGTCTCATCTGAAAGACACATCTTTCGGTAAACTCTCATGAAAAAATGAACCGACCTTAACTGTAATATAAGAACAAAATGGTTCCCGGAAGGTCACAACCTAGGGATAGGTACTTCCTGTCTGTGTTTTCAACGGGAAAAATACCTCCGCTTTCAACTTTGATAAAATCTTAAATTTTAAACGAAATGGTATTCATTTAGGCTGAAAACAATCTCTATTGAATGCTTTCTCAATTTAATTCATAATGACTAGTCAACCTTTTTAATCTACGACACTATTAACACTTCCTTGGAACTGTGTTGTCTCAAATAAGGACTATATTCACATATGTGACTGACTGGGTTCCGAATTAGTTGTGTTACACCTTCAGCTATATCAGAACGAGAACAAGTTACTCAATTAAAAATATAAGTAAAAGAAAGAAATAAAACGTTGAAAGGACAACCGGGGCATTGAGTTTTGAATACCACTGAAAAAGGGGGAAAACGAGTAGTAGCAGGAAATTTAGCCTTCAATAGTGTGTTCTCCTTCAAATATAGGATGGGTCTATATACTGCATTGAATCTGGCGTTTCTCCACACAGTTTGGATACAATGTCTCGCGGCTTTCCTTAGTATGACCTGACTAACTCATCCACCACATGGGGACGCACTGGCAGCTCTTGGGCCGGAGCCCCTAAAATAACGATTCAGGTGCCGGACATTAAATTTCGAATTACAAATATATATTTTGGACAAAATCTTTAAAATGCTTTATTCAAAGCGTAACGATCGGTTAAAACTCTGTCCATTTATCATAATTTTGAGTAAAAGTCGGAAAGCTTTTTAAATTTGAAATGTTTGGGAAAGAAAATTTCAACAAGGAGACACTAAAACAAATATTCATATCATAAAGAAAAATTCTTATTTTGTGAATTACAAAATTGATGAAGAGGCTGATTTATCTTAACTGTTTGGAAACGATGATAATATTCCTCAATAAAATTTGTATAAGAATTATACTTTTAGCGAAAAATGTAAGCTTATTCGTTCAGTGGCTTCATGTTGTTATTTTTTTTAATTCTCCAACAACATGAAATAAATCTCAGAATTCTATCTAACACTTTTTAAACTAACGTTAAATGCGTAATTTGAAGAATGTTACAAGCATACACTGTACACTTAGTTATAAATTATTTGTTTAGAAAATGTTTGTCAGTTCTGTACAATGAAATTTATAATTTACAAACAGATAGTTCTTCGATATGACCTGCTGTTGATTCAAGAAATACGAGACATCAGTGGTGAAGCCTTACAAGATCTATGGACAATAGTTAATAGGCGAGTTTTGATTACTTAGTTCACCAATTATTTTATAAGAAGCAAAAATTGAGTTTTCAGCAAGTTATTTTTTACTCCAGTTCTTCTGACAAGATATTAGCAATTTAATACTGATAATATTGTTTTTGCTAACGACGATTACAAAGTACAACGTAAATAATATATTACTTGAGCTTGTCCAGGCCAGCCTGGCCAACCTCAAGTAATATATTATTACAAATTTTAACCCTCAAAAAAAAAACCCTCAAAAGACCTAAAAATGACATAAGTTTTATAAAAAAAAACAAAAACAGCACAAAAAACCTTATATTT
>MJUU01004316.1:58622-128710 GCA_002080025.1 Modiolus philippinarum | reverse complement strand
TCTTGACCAAACCCTTCGAAAAGTTTTGAATTTGATTTTTCGTCCGTAGTGCGACAGTGTTCTACCATCAGACTAGACTCCTTGAGCTAGCCGGCAGTTTAACGGCGAGCACCCCATGACCCATCTTTGTAAATTATGTATTGTTTTTTTTTTCTTTCCTTTCACGATTGTGGTCATGGAGTTCGTGGTCTACCTGTATTGGGTTTTATTCGTATGTTTATTATACTATAGGGAAAAGGGACAGATAAAGGGGGGATTTGGGTACCCATAAACCGGTTAAACCCTACCGCTGGCTTTTGCTAGTACCGGTACCGAGTCCGGCTGTCCCGAGTTTCTATCGTTGTCTACGTTTGTCTTTTGTCTTATTCGTGTTCTTCATGTGTAGTTCCATAGCAGATTGTGGCATGTAATTATAATTTAGCCGTTGTAGGTGTTTCCTGTTATCCATTTTTTACATGCTAAATTATTCTAACGAGTTTGCCGAATAAAAAGTTTTATTTCCACTAAAAAAATGATTACAAAATGGATCGAATAGCAGCATATGCAACGAGCCATTTTATTTTCTTATAATATATATATTGATACCAGTAAATTATATGATGATGTTTCCTGTACATGTGTATATGCGAGATTTGATATGTTATTGTACAATCTTACACTACATGTAATAGAATGGATAATAGGAAATATCTACAATTGCTGAAAATTACAATTACATGCTACAGTCTGCCAGGGAACTACACATTGAAACACAAATAAGACAAAAGAAAACGCAAACAATTATAGAAATTCAGGATACCCGGACTTTGTACCGGCACTAGTAAAAGCCAGCTGTAGGGTTAAACCGATTTACTGGCACCCGAACTAAAATGTATATTTACTGATTTATCTTAATTGACATTGGAACACATTATATCAGATTCCTATGAGACTGGAAACAGTCTTATTGTAAGCCATCCTTTGGCATAAATTGTATTTATTTGGACAAAAATGTCTGATATGTTGTGCCTGCACTCTTAAAATATGGAAAAAGCTAACAAATAAAAAAAATGTAATGCATTAAAATAAATGGTAGACGGATTGAAGCCTTATAAGGCATCTACCATTTAACTTGAAAAGGGGTGGGGGGTTATGTTTTTTTTCTGGACAAAAATTTATTTTGTGTTTTAACTAGTATTTAAAATATGAAATAAATGTAAATGAGGCAAAAATTGCCTAAAAGACATGATAAAATTAATCAAATGGAACGAGGCTTTTATTATTTTTTGTCTAGAAGTCACCATAAGGCCGTAAACAATGAGCAAACACTCACATGTCCCCCCTAGTAAGTTCAAGATGGCAGCTAGCACCGCTTTCATAATCTGCCAGGGAACTACACAGTTAAAACATACACATGTAAATAAGACAAATGACAAACGTAAACAACGATAGGAACTCGGGACAGCTGGACTTGGCAAAAACCAGCGGTAGGGTTTAATCGGTTTATGGGTACCCGAATCTTCCCTTTATCTGTCTCGTTTCGCTATAGTATAATGAACATACGAATAAATTAATGAAAGGAAGATAACAGGAAACACTTACAATGGCCGAACATTACAATCACATGTCACTATCAACCAGGGAACTGCACAAGAAAAACAATAAAATGACAAAAGACAAACATAGATAACGATAGGAACTCGGGATAGCCGGACTTGGTACCGGCACTGGCAACAGCCAGTGGTAGAGTTAAACCGGTTTATGGGCACCCAAACCTCCCCTTTCTCTATCCCGTTTCCCTATAGTATAATAAACATACAAATAAAACCCAATACAGGTAGACCACTAACTCTAAGACCACAATCTTGAAAAGGAAAGAATAGACAAAACGTAATTTAGAAAGATGGGTCGAGGAGTGCTTGCCGCTAAACTGCCGGCTAGCTCTCAAGGAGCCTAGTCTGCTGCTAAAACACTGTCGCCCTACGGAATAATAATCAAATTCAAAACTTGCCGAAGGGTTTGGTAAAGAATCATCATGGATTTCAGTAGACATCGGCAGTATCAGTGAGAGGCCAGTATAATTGTAAAATCTTCAGGTCATTGGATCCCAAAGCCAATTTAACGGAATCATGAAGAATATCCGGTCAATATCCCCTATTATGTAAAGAAGTAAATGTTTCCTGAATAAAACCCAATAGACTCCTCAGACGTCTTTACTACCAATCCAAACAATGATAAAGATTACTGTTGCTGCAGTCAAGGAAGAGGCAAAACTTTTATTATAATGAAGTCAAGCTTACACAATGTGTAAGATTCATCGATGCCAAATTTCTACATTGTAGATATATCAGACGTGAAAAGCTGACAAATGTATACAGTGTTGTCTTTGCACAACGACGAGTCAATGAAATCTAGAGAACTTGGGCTGTAAATCTTAACTACTGTAAACTGGAAGTTTTGCCACTTGCTTGACCACAACAATAAATAGCAAAATACAAGAGTTCCTGTGAATTTTGTGTCTGCATGATTCATTTATGGTGTGATCACAAGAATTATTATACTTACCAATAATAAACATGACAATGGACATCAATTAATGAAAGGAAGATAACAGGAAACATTTACAATGGCCGAACATTACAATCACGTGTCACAACCAACCAGGGAACTGCACAAGAAAAACAATAAAATGACAAAAGTCAAACATAGATAACGATAGGAACTCAGTCAAGTCTAACAGTTAATCGAAAACCTTATAAAGAGTGGCAACAAACAATCTGAAATTCAAATAAAAACAACGGCAGTAGAATACCGAAGGAATAAAGGAGTGAAATTTACAAAAATCGAAGTCCAAAGGCGTGGCCAAAACGAGAACACAGAAAACAATGACGCCAGACACAAAACAACGACGCTAGACAGACACAAAGCACAGAGACAGAAATCACAACATTCAAAACAAAGCACTCACAGTGTGAACTCCAGTGAAACTGAGAGTGACATCAGGTGCTCCGGAAGGGTAAGCATGTCCTGCTCTGTTAACAGCACCCATCACACTGTGAGTGGGTCAATCCAGGAAAATGTCAAAGTCAATAGTCAAATCCGGGAAGACGTGAATCTAAGAGAGTTAATTACACAGAATGAAAAAGAATGAAATTTTCAAAGAGTGAAAGTTGGCAACTTGTCGACTTTTTTGGGGGGATGTTTGGATTAGTAGTGGACACATCTTACTATATACTTTATGCTGACACTCATTATTAAGACTTCACATGCTATCACAGCTCAACTCTGCTTATTTTTACTGAGGGTATCAAAGTGACAAAACAATATGCAAAAATAACACACTTTATAAATATATTAACAATGAAGGGATATGGAGTAAATGCAAATGAGACAAAATCTCTACAAATACATGGTAACACAGCAATGGAACAACGCTTTTATTGTTGTTCTTCATCTTGAAGTCACCATGAGGCCTTCAACAATGAGCATTACTCATACCTCATAGCAAGTTCAAGACGGCCCCTAGCACCGGTTTGAGCGGTATTCATTGCTAATTGCTGAGCAACGCTACATCCATGTCTTTTTCTCGTTTGATCCATGGACGCGGGATATGCACCATTGGGGAGTGCATGCTCATTACATCAAAGTCCACAAATCTTTATAGCACTCACCTTAAACTTTATGTACTAATAAAGATATCCTCAGACAAAAGGGATGGCACCAAAATTATAAGCCAACATAATTTGTTTTTTCTAAAAATATGTTAATGTTGTTCTTCACATTTAAGTCACCATGAGTCAATTATTCGTACTAATAATGGACTTCTGATACCACCTAGTTTCTATAATTCCACACGTTTAATAATATATCGAATAAGCACACTAATTTGTACTTTCAAAATATAAAGAAATGTCACTACAAAATTTAAAAAAAAGTTTTTTGGAAGTTTTAGTGAGAACAATGTATTTGAAATATTGTGAGTTTGTTTTGATAATCCGACAGTCATCATCAGTAACATACTAATGATGTAAATGTTTAATATAGATGCAGAACGTGAATAAGTTGTTTCTAAAAATTTTCACTTCAATCTCATTTATATAAAAGCGAAGATAGCCTGTGCAAGTAAGATCATTTAAAGAATGACTCATTAATACAAATTATAAACAAAACAGCACCAAGACTGTGGCATATGCAGTTTACATCATCAATATTCTTGGATTTGTTTACTAATTCATCCAAAAGGTTAGCCGTACCACGATCAACAAAATGTCTCTTGGTTTTCTTGTGTTAATTATATAAATATATAACATGTATATTACCCATTTGCTTCAAAATTATACACCAATCCAGTTAAAAATAAACTAAGACAATACATTAGTATTTTTAGACCTAGTAAAATCATATCGAATATCATTTGGAAAAACAGAAATATAATACATTTATTTTTATTGAATACAAATGAAACTTTTCCGAAGCAGCGGAAAATAACCAGATTTATATTTAAAAATAGGCCTATCGGAAGAACTAAGGTATGGTTTATTTTGTCGGGTTCACATGAACAAGTACAGCAAAATTAAAGAAATATAGAGAGCATAAACCTCAAGTACGGGAGTCTTTTTTGCGAACAGAGACATATTCTCTCGTAAACGCAAAATTAGATATTGGTTAAATGTATATGGGAATAAATCCCTACAAAAACATGACTAAATAAAGCAAATGCAATTTTTTATATTTGATCAACGTTAATATAAAATAAAACGTGTTTACTTCCATTCCATTAAACTTTCTGGAATCCGTTAACCAAGTTCTCCCAAAGAAAAAAAATGGCATAAATGAATATGCGTCCACTCCAAATCTAAGTACTAAAAAAAAAAGGATCACTAAATTATTAACTTAGTCTTTCAGAAATAAATTTGTTTAATTTCAATTTGCTTAATAAGTATATCCGTAATTTTCATGTATTCGTAAATATCTTTAAAAGTTCATTATTTTACACCTTTTGATTATTTGTTCTCTATCAGCTTTTACACGTTTTTAAGTTAATTGACTTTCAAATGTTTTGGTTTGATCTGCACTGATGAGATATAAGTTGTCGAAATGAGCATATGCAGAAAATAAATTCACAGTAATTTCGGTATACACTATTTGTATTGAATAACATTCTATAATGTTTCGGTTAAGGCTTCTACTACACTTTTGGATGATAACAAAATTACAGAAGAAAATTGTTAAGAGCCAATGTCAAAGAGGCAAAAAGACAAAACAGGTGTAAATTTACCGGAAAATTGTAGATTGCAATGGACAGGAAGTTTGTACAGGTATTTCAAAAAGCAAACAACTGTTGTTATTTTGTAGTAAATACAGTAATCAGGTATTAACACAAGAGTGGAGGAAGCAAATTATATATTACTATTATTAGTTGCAAATTCAGTATCAGTGACATATGGAATCGAATCAGTTATCAAAAATGGAAAAAAATGGTTTATCGAATCAATTATCAGAGAAATCAATTCATTGTTAATTTTAGACTCCAAGTGAAAGGACGACCACAATTTATCCACAGGGGGATACAAAGGAAAACATACCAGAAGTATTTACAACAAAATAAAACCGGTGCTTCATAAAACAACTGAGCTTTGAAAGTTAAAGAAGAAGATGTAAAAGCTTAAATCATTTTTAATATTATGCCTATATTAAAAAAAAACACACACACAAAATATCAATATAGATCACTTAACATTTGCTTTATTGAATTAAATCATAAGACATAGAAAAATGATTGAATAAAATGTACAATTTGCAAAACACCGAATAAATGTTCTTTTTTGAAATAACCTACTGGCGTGGTGCTCCATACCATACCTCAATTATACTAATGCGGAAGCTCAATTATCTCAGTCATTAATAATTGTAACCCCCAGAGTCATGTTTACTATTTGTTATCTTGAACAGCTTTTTGAAAAAGTACAAACGTTATATTAGTAGCCCAACCCGAAACGTCATAAGGTATCAAACCACCAATTCAACCAATTAGAGTTAGAACGTATGAGATAATAGACCTTTTGAATCTAAAGATAGACTTTGTATTCTTGCACCTTTAAAACTATTCAAGGGAATTTGCCAAGTAAACATTGATATATTAGGTTTATTTCAAGACCAAGGTCAACTGACCAGGTATAATTTTAGTGGAGGGGAATTCCCAATGACTATTTTGCACAATGTTGTGACGTCGTGGTACGAATTTTTAGGTGGCTTTCCCCGACACACCGGGAATCTCTTAGAAGGCTTTAAAGGTATGATGAAAATTTGATATAAAATAGAGCAGGTATGTGCCTTTCACGACATATATGGTCTTGGCAAGATTAAACTTTTGAAAAATTGTCCACGGAGGTTAGAAAAATCCAAATTTTAGTTGAAAATGTTAAAGAAATGAAGCCTTAAGACAAAATTTGCGAAAATTTTGAAACATGTCTTAAAAAGTTGTTAATAGCCTAAACTGATGCAAAACATGTATGTGTGATGAATTAGAGGTAAAGATTGAAGTTTTAGCCAGCTAGTGAAACAATTTTGGCCAAAAATAACTGTTATGTAATATTTTGGTATTTTTACACTGTAATACCATTTTAGGCCATTTTAATGATTTTGAGCAAATTAAGAAGGGTTAACTGTGTAAAACAGTTTGATAACATCAAATGCAGGCTGATTTCACAAAAGAATTTGTCACTGTTTTGAATATGTGTTCAATTTTTTTTCAAATTACATGTCGATCGGTGTCTCGAATAAATGCGACAACGCTGAGGTGCCTCATATAAAAATCTCTGATTTGTATACAACATTTTTAAGCAGAAATGGTGCTTATATATGCAGTTTGATGTGAACATGAACCTCAGAAATAAAAAATATCATGCTGTTTCTCTACTAAACAGTGTAAAATTGTCATTTTAGGGTCCAAGGTGTCGAAACAAGAGCCAAGTCAAAATTTTATCATCTGAATTTTGGAAAATATTTTTGACTTTGCCACACTTTTCATAAATTTGCATTTCTTTTATTATATTATTTTCTTTAAATATTATATATTAATCACCCTAAGGAAACTAATTACACCCGGGTGGATTTTCAGTAGTTTTAATACTATAATTGTACCTATTCATATCGGGCTTTTCGGCTAACTTACAAACATAATATTCTTCAGATGCTAAAAAAATAAAGAAAACTGGTTTTATCTTGTCTTCTTGACCTTTTTGCATCAATTTCTTCATTTAGAATGCTATTTGTATGGCCACAACCAAAGCAAAGACAATTTCAAGTGGAAAAATGTACCTCAGAAGCACCTTCTCAAAGTGGGGGGAGGGTGACATTTTGTAGCATAATTTCATAGTTTTAAAGGCATCTTTGAACATTTGCAGCTTCAATTTGATAGAAAAATACTCTAAGGGCTTAATATTAAACATGAGATGAGATTCATTACATAAAAGAAGTAATTTTGGTTTTGTGTCCATGTTAAACATCTATGAGTGATTGTGCTTAATCAAAGCACTGAAAACACTAAATCTGTGGCTTTTTGAATAGTAATATAAAGTAGGGAAAAATTCAGAAAAGAATGATATTTTCCGTATACAATTTGGAAATTAACTAAAAAACATGATGAAGTGTAGCAATTAAACTGGAGGATGTTTAAATATCATGTTAAGGTATCAAACCACCAATTCAACCAATCAGAGTTAGAACGTATGAGAAAAGAGACCTTTTGAATATAAAGATAGAATTTGTATTCTTGCACCTTTAAAACTATTCAAGGGAATTTGATGAATGATGCACCCAAGCAAACATTGATATATTAGGTTTATTTCAAGACCAAGGTCAACTGACCAGGTGTAATTTTAGATCACTTAAAGGAGGGGAATTCACAATGACTATTTTTGCGCAATGTTGTGACGTCGTGGTACGTATTTCTAGGCGGCTTTTCCCGACGCATCGGGAATCTCTTACAAGGCTTTAAAGGTATGATGAAAATTTGATATAATGTTGAGCAGGTATGTGCCTTTCACGACATATATGGTCTTGGCAAGGTTAAACTTAAGACAAAATGTGCAGGGATTTTAGAAAATTCCAAATTTTAGTTGAAAATGTTAAAGAAATGAATTGATGGTTCCACATCTAGAATGATTTTCAATACAATTAGTTAATTAATCATTTTTAAGATCCCGACGCATCGGGAATCTCTTAGAAGGCTTTAAAGGTATGATGAAAATTTGATATAATGTTGAGCAGGTATGTGCCTTTCACGACATATACACTGTAAAAAAATGTGTTTAGGCCCTAAACGTTTTTCTATACACTTCCCTTGTAGACATATTTGTTACATGTCTTATATCTAAACATGTTTAGGAAAGTGTTTAAATTCTAAACATATATTCGTTTTAAGTGTTTAGTATGAGGACATATCTCATTTCATAGTGTTTAGAAATTAAACACCTTAAAGTTTTTCTCATCCACATAAAAACTGCTGTGATTTCGGACACTGAAGCTGTTCATAGAACAAGAAATTACCCCGAAAAGACATAATCATCAATGCCATAGAAAAAAAACAAGTGCAATACCACTTTTGAATTAAAGCTGTAAATGCTTCATTCTGTGCACATTTTTCAAGGATTCACATCTAATCAGTAATATGCATTGATATGAAGTACAATGAAGTGTAACTTGGTGCTATTTTGAAATAGAAAAGTCTAGTTGTTACTTTTTTATTGCAACTTGGTTTACCATAATATCTTTTTGTACATTTACCCCATATCATCATGATACAAAAGATGTGTCCAAATTACAGTTTTCTTTTCTGTACCACACCCCTGACCTTTTTCAGTTTTAAGTGTATTGAGCTCAATCTTGAAGGATGGTTTTACTTTTTTAAGAAACTGTAACATGTCAGCAAAATCTCCACACATGTTAAGATACATTCTTTTTTATACAACCAAAACACCTCTCTAAAGTCATCTTTTTCACTGCATTACTCAGACATATATACTTTTCAGTACAAAATAATAAATAAACAGCAATTATATTTTAAATCCATTTAATTTAAAGCTTCATTTTTTAACAAAATTTCATGCTCATGTCAAAATACTATTATCTGACTCTTGTCTCTGTCTTGAACTATAGCCATGATAATCATGGATTCAATTTGCAGTCTCAATTTTCATGCAACTGGAACTGACATAAAATCCTCGCTCTGTCTTGAAATTTAGCATTTTCTCAGTTTGATATTGGCACTCATATAAAATCAATTGTCTCTGTCTTGGTTTTTAGCCGTCATTTTATTTGTTATTGGCAATCATAAAATATCCATCGTCTCTGTCTTGGTATTTAGTCTTTTCTTAATTTGTTATAGGCACTCATATAAAATACATTTTCTCTGTCTTAGAATTTAGCCTTTTCTGTATTTGTTATTGAAACTCATAAAATCCATTGCCTGTGTCTTCATTTAATTTGTTATTGGCACTCATGTAAAATGTATTGTCTGTCTTGTAATACATGCTAATAAATCTGTGAAGATATTATGTCCCAAACATAAAAGCCTAAAAGTGACCTTATATAACTATGGTTAACTTGTCTTCAGCCTGAATACTAATTCTTTCCCCAACCACAAAAAACATGATGGTAGAATGATCTTCGTTGTAGACCAAAATCAGCCGAGGGGCTTCATTCTTCTTGGAGATTAATATCATATTGCTTGACTGAAAAAGAAAGAATGACTAAATTTAATAAGCATTTTGATAACATTTACTGAAAAGATAAAAGATCATCACGGAGTAAAATAAATACCATTTTTCCTGTCACGTGCTCTTTGGTGCATCACATTACATACCCCCCCCCCCATGACACACACACACTTCATGCAATGATGGAAGGTTGTCCTTTCATCCTGCATGTAGTGGATTTTTAGTATATTTTGGAAATAATATATAGTATACCTAGTATAGTGGCACATAGGGTTATGTATGCATTTTAAAGGTTTGCCATCAAGAATCAAACGTGCACCCGTCACGCATCCCCCTTATCTCCTGTATGAAATCGATGTATTTTCTATAATTCTTATAAATCTCCTTTGAAAATGACAAAATGCATCAACTTTACTATATAAATAATAATACTTACCACAATTTATTGCAACAAATCACCCGAAGACACTGTTTCTTGAAGATTTTCAATGCACACACCTTGGCCGCCTTTGTGTATCCAGATGATTGTGTATTTACTGGCGGGAAAAATCACGTGACGATTAGGCACTAAGCACTTCAGGGCATTACATGTTTAATTTCTAAACACGTATCGATTAGAGACGCATCTTACTACGAAGTGTAACAGAATTAAACGTTTTCCTATACATGTTTAGCTCTAAACATGTTTCATATGTGTTTACGATCTAAGCGCATTTTTTACAGTGTATGGTCTTGGCAAGGTTAAACTTAAGAAAAAATGTCCAGGGAGGTTAGAAAATTCCAAATTTTAGTTGAAAATGTTAAAGAAATGAATTGATGGTTCCACACCTAGAATGATTTTCAATACAAGTAGTTAATTAATCATTTTTAAGATATGTAGGCATGTGTGTAAAAAGTTGATATACTAATAACACTAAATTTATTTTTGGAAGAGAAAATTGACAATTGGGTGAACAATTTTGAGAATGTCTGGAATGGTAGTGAACACTCTTTCCTATATACTATTATTATGCTCTTAATCTAAAGGCACCATGAGACCTTCAACAAAGAATCTGACATTATTAACAGAGCTCCGTCCTTGGCTGATTTTTTATGTCATATTTAGATCCTATAGATAATTTGTTCCCTATCAGCTTTTAGATAAATTTTGGTTTATGGATTTTCAAGTAATTTTATTTTGTCTGCACTGAGGAGACATAAGTTGTCAAAATGCGCATATGCAAAACCTTCAATATACAGTAACCTTGGTATTTTGTTATTTATTACCATTGGATCGATGCCACTGCTGGTGGAGTGTTAGTCCCCGAGGATATTCACCAACCCAGTAGCCAGTACTTGATGAAGAACAACAATGAAAGCGTTGTTCCATTGCTATTGCTGTGTTTTACCATATATTTGTAGAGATTTTGTCTCATTTGCATTTACTCCATATCCCTTCATTGTTAATTCTGTGCTGGCCGGAAATCCGATATTATTTGAAAATCAGCAATATCTAAATTTAAGAAATTTTTTTAAAACCTAAGGAGTATCATCTCATTCTTGCATAGCTCTGTCCTTAGCTGATTATGGCTTTCATATTTTGATCCTACTGGTAATTTGGTCTCTATCAGCTTTCAAACATATATGGATTTCCAAATGTTTTGATTTGATCTACACTGATGTGACATAAGTTGTCGAAATGCGCATATAAAATTTACAGTTACAGTTACCTGGGTATTTTGTTATTTCACACATATTTAAAATATATCAAATTATACAGATTGATAGAAAACATTTGTTGAGGAAAACTAATTTGTACTTTCTTAACTTAAAAAAATGCCTTTACCGAATTAAGGATTTTTTTTAGGGGGGGTCAATGAGGGTAACCGTACGACATCATTATGTTTGAAATGTTGTTAATTTGTTCTGATTAAAAGAATCAAACTTATGATATCAATGTTTAGTTTACATAAATATTTTGATACGAGAATAAGTTGATCATGAAAATTCTTACATCATTCTTACAGTTTTTGAACGCAAGACAAACCAAGGCTTGTACTGTCATTTTTAAAGAATGGTACAATAGCACAAATTATAAAAAAAAAATTAACAAGATTGAGTCATGTTCGGTTAGTATCCTTATCCATGTCCTTAGATTTGTTTATTACAAATAGGCTAATGGTGTTTAAAACGTTATTCGTACTATAAGCCTGGAAATGTTAATTGGTTGTGCGTGTGTATTAGAGGTAAACCCGAGAGACAATTTGTATAATAATAGACATTTCCTTCAAAAATATACACCAATAATAAAAGAAAATAAAGTAGAACAGTATATTTTCTATTAAAGATAAATTGAAAACATGGAGTGTTTTTGAAAATATATATATTGATATAATAATAATAATAATAATACAAGTGGAACTTTTCCGATTTCAGTAGAACATAGCCAATTCTATATATTAAAATAAGCGTTAAGCAAGACCTGAATAAGGGAAGTTGTATACTTTACTATTTCACGAAAGGATATGTCGGGTTCACATGAATGAGTTCACTAAAATTAAAAAAAATATAAAGAGCTTACACCCCAAGCATGGGGAACTCTGTCGTAATTGCAAAACAAGGGATATAAGTTATGTTTTCCTGGGAAAAATCCCTACAAAAACATTGTAAAATTAAGCAAATGGAACAACACTAGTATATAGAAAGACATATATACTGCCAATCTAAAAATTCTTAAAATAGTACTTTCTCTCTCAGAAGTATATACACCAAGACATGTTCATTCCTAAGAAATTTACTGAAGATGTTCAATTTCTCATAAAAAGTATTTCATGTACTAAATATATTTCGTAATTGTCACATATGCGTTAATATCTTGTTTAATGATTGATTTCAAAATTTTGAACTATTTGTCTTGAAAAACATTCTCCGGTATTCAGTTTAGTCTACCACAACTTTGGGGTGAATATGTTGTTTGTATTTTTTGAAATGCGAATTAAAGATAACGATTAGTAATAATAGTAACCATGTAACCATAGCAATACATCATCGGGTACCAAAAGAATGGAGGCAGCAATTACTGAAAATTGACATAAGTTACCGCTGTTTTTAAAGGGTTCCGTTTAAGTGAAATAACAAATTTTATCAGACTTACGAATAATTAAGAGGACCTTGGATATTAAGTTCAAATGTTACTTGCGGGGTACAAACGATCCGATATTTTACCCATTCTAAAAGAAACTTGAGGCTCAAATGAGCCTGTATTGCTCACCTGGTGACTGGTTTTATTCATTGTCACCAATAGACCACCCATTCATACTATAAATCAGTTCACCAGATGTTACGTTTCATTCTTGGATGAGGTACAAACTAAAATTCACAAGAGATCACTCAAAGACAATTTTAATCAAGTTTGGTTCCAGTTAGCTCAGTAGATTCAGAGGATAAGACAATTGAATGCTTCTCCCATAGGGTCCCTATGTTAAACTATGATCCACGCTGGGGACATCTTGGATGAGGTACGAACGTAAAAATCACAAACTTTAAAGGGGACCACCCAAGGACTATTGTGACCATGTTTGGTTCAGTTTGGCTTGGTAGTTTCAGAGAAGAAGATCTTTGAAAACATTTCCCATAGGGTCCTATGTTAAACTATGTACTGTGCTGGCGACCATCTTAGATGAAGTACGAACATAAAAATCACAAACTATAAAGCGGACCATCCAAAGACTTCTGTGAAAAAATTTGGTCCCCATTGGCTCAGTGGTTTCAGAGGAGAAGATCTTTGAATGCATTTCCCATAGGGTCCTATGTTAAAACTATCCTCCCCGCTGGTGGCCATCTTTGATGAGATGCGAACCTGCCGGACATATGTCGACATTATAGTTTTGGAAAAGCTCAGTACTTTTGAAACTCACATTTAACCTTTATCTCAAACATTTTTTTTAAATAAAAGTAAAAACGTTGAAAATTTCGGAAAATTCAAAGAAAAAGCGACAATAACTCCTATGTGGGTTGTCAGATTTTCTTCAAAATTGCAGGACATGTAAATCTTATTATGCTGACCATTTTAGTAATATAGACTTTACTTCTATCTTCTACCATTTTCAATAGATAAGACTAAAAGTAACGAAAAAATGAAAATTTTACGGAAAAGGGGCAATAACTCCAACACGTGTAAACAAATATTCTTCGAAATTGGAGGGCAGGTAGATCTCATCATGCTAATCATTGTTACACAGTCAGATTTTTGATATCTGTAATGGTTACTGAGTAATTTGCAAAAACATCAATTTACCCCTATGTTCTATTTTCAGTAACAAGGGTCATATTGTTTGGTCTAAGGACATAGAAATCACAAACTTGAAAGTGCATACCCTGGTAATTACTCAGGCCAGGTTTGGTTAGTATTGGCCTAGTAGTTACAGAGGAGAAGATCATTGAATAAAGTTTAACGGACAGATGGACGACGGACGCCGAGTGATGGCAAAATAAAAGTGACAACAAAAGTCCGAATCGATCAAAGGAAGAGACCAGTAAGGAAAATCTGTATAACATTCGACTGAATCAGGGAAACACAATCCGGCACAGAACATTTTTGGCAAGCCGTCATATTCCCGACTTGGAACGGGCATTTTATAAATAAAATGATGGGTTAAACCAGGTTTAATGATGCATCAACCTCCTGCTTATATGACGACTAACTATAGCTTCTGTGTGCCCAAATTGTGTTAAATGTCAAAGCCATAATATTGTCAGGGGGCACTACACTATTTCAATAGGCCAATGTTTGACAGACCTCGAAAATGGTACTTAAAAATAGTACTTTTTTCACATGGCTTTTGGCCAGGTGAGCTAAATTTCCAGGTGAGCTAAAAATTAAGACTTAAAGAGAAATGACATTAAAATACATACACAAAGGAATACGTGAAAAACGTACCATTATAGTATTTACAACAATTATTAACCAGGCTCTTCAACAGCTGAAAAACGGCAGAAGAATACCTAAGAAACAAAGCACAATATAACATAAATCAAAGTCCAGAGAAAAGGCAAAAACAAGAACACAAAAGACAAAAGACACTACATGCCCACATTGCACTCAAACGCATTATATACAACACAAACAAACTAAAGAACAAAGAGTGTGAACTCTTAAAAAACAGAGTGACATCAGGTGCTCCTCAAGGGAAAGCTTGTCCTGCCCTAAGAAGGGCTTTGAATTTGTACAAGATAATGAAGAAGCCAACATGTTTAATAGGCCGCCCACGTATAATTGCATATAAAACACAAACATCTGCCTAATTGAAAAAAGAAGAATAGTAGCTTCTTACATGAGAGCAGATCAAAGATCGGGATACCTTTCATGAATGTAAGAAATTCCGTCTTTTCTCGAGTGGAGCGCAGCGAAATGAGAGAATAAACGAATAATTTCTTACAGAAGAATACCTAAGAAACACAGCACAATATAACATAAATCAAAGTCCAGAGAAAAGGCAAAAACAAGAACACAAAAGACAAAAGACACTACATGCCCACATTGCACTCAAACGCATTATATACAACACAAACAAACTAAAGAACAAACAATGTGAACTCTTAAAAAACAGAGTGACATCAGGTGCTCCTCAAGGGAAAGCTTGTCCTGCCCTAAGAAGGGCTTTGAATTTGTACAAGATAATGAAGAAGCTAACATGTTTAATAGGCCGCCCACGAATAACTGCATATAAAACACAAACATCTGCCTAATTGAAAAAAGAAGAATAATAGCTTCTTACATGAGAGCAGATCAAAGATCGGGTATCTTTCATGAATGTAAGAAATTCCGTCTTTTCTCGAGTGGAGCGCAGCGAAATGAGAGAATAAAACGAATAATTTCTTACATGAGTGGAAGATACCCCGATCTTTGATTTTGATCGAATGTAAGTAGCTATTTCTTCCGTAAAATACGACAACAAACATCTGGAAGCCTATACTGTGCGAGTAACGTCGTCGCCATTTGAGTTTACCTTACATTGTGACGTCAGGTGTTTTATGACGTTTTGTCATGGTTACAATTATTGTATCAAAAAATGAAGACTTTTGGTTGGTCATTTTCCAATGTGAGACTAGGTCGCGTGCGTCGACTCACATGGGTCGTTTCACACTGTAAACCAACTTTTACGGAAGAATAAAAAATGACATATTAAAGTGTGCATTTGGAAAATCATTGACGGAAGAGAATCTCTTCTTTACTCGTGTCAGAGAGAAATTACAGCTGCTTTGACCCAAGCGTCATTAATACGTCAGTAATACTAAAGCGGCAACAAATATCAGTCATTCGTTATTGAAACCTTCAGGCCTGGGGGTATTTGATGGATTAGCCTCGTTTGAATTTATTCTTATCATTATTAAATCTGCTTTTCAATACAAACAAAAAATGTTTCTGTTTGTAGAGTTTACGCTGTTAGTGCTTTAGCTTTCAGTAATTATAATGTTCGTGTGTTTTGTTAGTGTGTCTTGAGTTGTCCGTCTTCCGGTGTTTTACTATTTGCCTTGTCTTTGGACTTTGATTTATGTAATTTTGTAACTGGTTCCCTGGGGATTCTACGGCTGTCGTTACGCAGAATAAGAAAATGATTTTTTTATTTCTGAAAGATGTTGACAATTGATAGTGGACACATCGTATAATATACTATTGTTGTTCTTCATCTTGAATTCACCATGAGGCATTCAACAATAACTACTACTTTTTTTTAAAATTTCACACATATTGACATAGAACATTAAAGAAAACACCAAATTATACGTATGGATAGGAAACGTGTGTTAAGACATAACGAAAAACTGAAGTTGCAGTTAATTGTTTTTCTGTATATGCGCATTTCAACAACTTATGTCTCATCAGTGCAGATCAAACCAAAACATTTGGAAGTTCATTCACAGAAAAACATGTTAAAGCTGATTGAGCACAAATAACCAGAAGGATGTAAACAGAAAAGCCACAATTCAGCCACGTACAGAGCTATGCATGAGGGAGATACTCCTTAGTTTAAAACAAAATGCAAAATTTAGATATTGTAAGTTTCAATATAATCGGTTTTCGGGTCAGCATCTACGAACTGACTACTCGGTTGGTGAATACCCTCGGGGCCTAACATTCCACCATCAGAGGCATCAACCCAGTGGAAATAAATAACAAAATACCGAAGTTGCAGTTAATTTATTTTCTGCATTTGCGCATACATATAACTGATGTCTCATCAGTGAAGATCAAATCAAAATTAACATTTGGAGAATGAGAGTAATACTTAATTTACCGGACAGAATTGTCACGAGTCGAATGCAAACGAATAAAAAAAGAAAAACACCAAAGCAGGCGCAAAACAATTTGAAAAGTTGCAAACCGCAATGGTCCTACAGGCGTTTTGGGAGAAATTGCGGTTTTAACTGAGTATACTTCACAATGATCCCAAAAACGAAAACTTATTCCACTTAGAATTAATGCAACATAGAATGATGATGAAAGTAAGTACCTGAAGCTGATTGGTGGGTACTTAGGATAATATAATCCAGTGATAGTATAAAGACACAGTATTGCAATGCTGCATGCGCAAAGACTTTGCAGATATAAGCATATAACACATGATAGAATAATAACAATTTAATATAATTATGTACAGAAAATGAAAATCGTTGAAGCATTTTGTTGCATTCGTATTATCGCCAACACTTCTGTTGTAATGTTTTTTGATAACTGAGATTTTCTGTATTAAGTCCTAGTCCTGTTGCGAATAAAATTAGTTTCTGTACCATTGTATCGTCTGCTGTTGGTGTTCGTGACAATATGTGTATACAGTAGTTAGTGATTCCTAGAACCGATGTACAGTCATACTCTATAGAGTAATTATCATCAAGATAGATTATGGTATAGTCAGCCTGTAAAACAATACGAACTACCATTAATATGAAAACAACTCTGTATTTACCCTACGGCACGCAAGTCGACACAATGTACTGGTATCATACAGAGAGAAGACAAGGGTTTGGAAAGTAGCAGCTTTATTCAACCGAAAGTAAATCCTATTATATTAGCTTAGTCTAGTTTCTAGATCCCTGAATCATGTTGTAACGTTATCTTTGTAACTGTATTGCATGTACGTTATTAGTAATAAATATGTTTAAATCAACCCTACTATAAATGAGTACTTCTTTATTTTTACTACTTTTGGATTATGGCTTTCCACATTATTTGATTTTAATGCTGCTGATGAGAGGTTACTCCTTGAAACACGTGTACACCATATCGAAATTTACTGTTTTTATGTAACTTCGATATTTTTTGTAATTTGAACCATTGGGTCGATGCTGCTGCTGGTGGACCAAAGGTCCCCGAGGGTATTCACAAGCTCAATAGTCAGACTTGTCTGTTATGCAAATTTTACCTTGCGTTTTATAGAAGTTTTCAATTTTTATGAAAATTCTAACCCTTTGGAAATACTGAGACTTCATGCCGTGTATGGCACTAGGTAGATGTGTTTGGTAATGGATTTGGCTTCCTATTTCGATATTTTTGGAAATTAGTACTTCTTTTTTTTACTACTTTTGGATTATAGTTTTCCATATTATTTGATTTTAATGCTGCTGATCAGAGGTTACTCCTTGAAACACGTGTACAGCATATCGAAATTTACTGTTTTTATGCAACTTCGGTATTTTTTGTTTTGGTGGTGAATTAAGATTTCTAATTAAAATTTACACTTGTTTTATTTGCTCGGCGAAATGGGCTTGTTAAATTATGATATCTTACCAAAATTTCAGTTTTTGGGTTTTAAACAATTACAGTTTTGCGAGGTTGTTTGTAATGATTTTGACGTTTTTAAAATGGACGAGACGCACTTTGTTGGCCACCGCCTAAAGAATTCAATTAACTTTAAGAAAATTCCTTAAACGAAACCATGATATTTCACATAAAGAAACAATCCAAATTATAGTGATGAATTATACAAATAGAATTGAAGGTGTAGGAACAACATGCAGTCAAAGACCGTGTAATGCAAAACTATAGGGGATGTTTATGATGTTTATGAAATACTCTAGAATCCGCACATTGAAATAAAACTGATATTAAGGTCGTTAATAGCATAATCAGTTTAAACGTATTTATTTTGCATAACTATTGCAAACAGGATTAGACACAAGTTAAACAAACTTATGGAGTCTTCTCCTATATAACATATATTACAATATTAATACATATCATTTCAAAGCATGCATCTATAGTGCATATTTCACATATAAAATTATAAAGGAATTAAACTAAATTTACTAAAAATGTTTGTGATGTGTGTGGTTTGCTGTCCGCGTCATATATTTATATGACGAAATATATTTTAACTATGTAATAAGGAATCTTCTTGTTCTTTTTATGTATTCAAACACATGTTTAAAAACATTTATATTTTGTTCATCAGTTAATTCCAACGAGCCTTTTATCAAAAGATCCAGATCCACATAAATATCTCCAGGTAACCAGCTGAGATTATCATATAAAATGGTCCTTTGAATTTGATATCGCGGGCATATAAAAAAGAAATGATATGAATCCTCACAACTGGCTCCACAGCTACAAGATGAATCTGTTATAATATTGAATTTAGACAAGTCATGATTGAGAAATGTTGACGAGCATCTAAACTGAGTAAGAATTATATTTAGTTTTCGAGGTCCGTAAGAGTAATATCTTGGAACACTGCATCCATCAGACATTTTTTTCAAAAAACTTTTAAATTGTGACAATGTATTTGCATTACGAATAGTCTGATCCAATTTATTCCACTCCCTAATAGTGGAAGGAATATATGAACTGGAAGTTAAGGATAATCTACAGAAGGGAATCATAATATCTTCCCCATTTCTTAACGGATATACTGAGGTAGATTGTATTTTGGGTGGTATTAAGTTACAAAGATAAGACGGAGCATTATTGTTTTGAATATTGTAAAACAGTTGCAATTTCCGTCGTTTGCGTCTGCTTATTAGAGTTTCCCACCCTAATTCTTCATAAATAACATCTGACTTAGTAAATATAGGCAGCCCAGTTATTATTCTCGCGGCTTCTAGCTGTAGCTGTTCGAGTCTGGCTGAATTACAGATACCACAGTTATCCCAGACCTCACAGGCATATTCAAATAAAGGTCTAATGTAAACCAAATACAATTTTTCTAGATTTGACCTGCTGAGTTTATATTTTAATTTTCGAAGAACATTTAAATGTTTAGAAACACTTTGCACAATATTATCAATATGTTTAGTCCATTTCGCATCTTTGCTAAAAGTAACCCCTAAATGTTTATGCGTTTCATTAATAGAAATAGTATTATCGTTAAATGTGAAACTAAGTTCTGGTTCTTGTGTATTACAAAAGAACATAATTTTAGTTTTATCAGGATTAAATGACATAAGCCATTTGCTCGACCATTCGTTCAGCTTCTTCAAGTCATGATCAATAACAGTTTGAATTTGATTATGGTCATGATCTGAACAGCTGAAAGAAGTATCGTCAGCAAACAATCTAGTTAATGAAATAAGATTTTCAGCAATACCATTAATATAGATAATAAAAAGCAAAGGACCCAATACAGATCCCTGAGGAACACCTGCTAAGATGCTACTTAGTGAAGACGATGATTCTTTAATAACCACTCTATGTTTCCTTTCATTCAAATAGCTATGGAACCAGTTTAATAAATTACCTCCTAAGCCATAAGATTTCATTTTGTGTAACAATCCCAAATGCCAAACTTTATCAAAGGCTTTAGAGAAATCACAAAATAGAAAGCAACAAACATCTTTGTTCTCTAAAGCATTGAGGATACAATTATGAATTTCCAACAACTGATGCACTGTTGAATTTTTAGGTAAAAAACCCGATTATTTCTTTGGAGATGATTATATACATTCTTATATACCAGCCTTTCCATAACCTTACCCAAACAGCTAATAAGAGATATTGGACGATAGTTAGACGGTAGAGAATTATCTCCCTTTTTAAATATAGCAATAACATTTGCTATCTTCAAGTCAGTGGGGTACTTACATTGGCGTATTGATTTATTAAAAATTATTTTTAATGGAACGGCTACTTTTTCTGGAAATATTTTTAGCATTTTATGACTAACAATATCAGGACCTGAAGCTTTATTTGGATCTAGAGTTTCGATTATGTCTATCATTTCTTGTTCATTAAAACTTATATTTTCTAGTATGCTTTCTGTTTTATTTTCAAAACTTGGAAGCGATACATTTTCCTCATCCAGTGTACATCGTCCCAATTTTTTCATACATCATGTACATTATAGATGAAAAAAAGATCACGCACGCAAAGTAAAATATGCCTCAGAAAGAAACACAAGCTCAAAAATATGGACAAAAACGAGGCATGTGAAATAATGTGAGCACAAAAGCACGAGGAATAGAAACACAAAACACGAAAACACGAATTTGAAAAACGCTGAAAACGTTGCACGAAAATAATCCTTTACCATCCACTTCTATATGTTATGATATACATACATAATGATAATAATGATATAAAACATTATTACTCAAAACACACACATATACAGACAACACACACAAACAATAGCATAAGAATACGTACTATATGTGGATATATGAAATGTACTTTAAGTTTATAAGTATTTTTCAGACTATATAGGATATATGCTCAACCTTAGACAATTTCGTCTGTGCAGATCGCCATTTCAACGACTTATGTGGCTTTATTGCAGAACAAATAAAAAATAATTTGAAGTCCAGAAATCGAAGATTAAAAACTGTTAAAGGGAAACAAGAAGGATCTAAAATGAAACCCTAAATTAGCTAAGAACATGGCTTTAAACGAGGAATGTACCCCTTAAACTTAAACAAATTTCTTAGTTTTGAAATTGCACGTTTTCAATTGAAATCGGTTTTCAAGTCGGCATCGAAGTACTGACTACTCGAGTGGTCAATGCATGCCCTCCAAAATAGTTGGATCACATCTGTTCAATTAATGCACCCCTTTCCCCTTTAGGAACTGTTCAGAATTTCTACTTAAGTTATACTTTTCCTTCTTTTAAGCCAGGTTAAACAGTACTGCTTGTCCAATTTAATAAGATAAAACTTTCTTTAAAAAGGAAATTGATAAAGTTGTTAATGAATCAAATGTAAATGGGTATAACATTGACAAATTAACGTAAATTGTAGATAATATTAATAAGAATATATTATGATAAATAAAGCAATAAACATGCTAGTTGTATGCACATTAAAATATTTATTTCTTAAAAGCAAACTTACTTTTGGCGCAAGTGGGAAGAATCCTTCTTTCCAGTGACCAGCTGGACCTTCGCCTGATAAAGTTCCTATAAAGTAAAATATGTTAATAATTTTATGGAATACATAATAAAACAACAAAATACCAAAATTGCAGATTATTCTGAAATCTAAAGATTCAATTTGTACAATGCATTTGTCTTTAGTAAAGATAAAAATCATTCATTTGAAATAAAATGAAAACGTGCGAAAGGGCTTTATAAAAGAGAAAAGGACGTTCAAAATACCTCCAAAGTCGGACGGATCTAATGTGGAAAGCATCTAACTAAATGGAGTCGTCACGTTTCAATATCTTAATCTCTTATTTCATTGATATTTATTTTTTTTTAAACTTTTTCAAAACAGTTTGCTTGCTACATGTAAGTTTTTGTGCTGATAAATGTAAAATGGACCTTTCTATTTTAATATTGTAAACGTAAAAAGTACGATTTATAGTTTGTAAAACCACTTCTGGGAGTGAGAATGTGTCGGATTACTTGCAATAGAGATTTTTGATTCATAGTTCTACACCTAAGCGGTCTCTTGACATAAACTAAAATTCGTTGCAAAAAGTCGAAAAAAAAACAATCACAAGAAAGTGGGCATAATTAACGATAGGAGGTAGGGATACAGGAACAAAAAGGTCTGAATACAGAGGCCAAAGGCCAATGGTCTGGAAACAGTTACTTCGCACTGGGTACCAACGTTTGAAACTGATTAATACCAACAAGCTTATGTTATTTCCAGGTGTTGGTAGTTATGAGCTGGAGGGTAAGCATAATCTCCATCGTAGGCAACGCGGATGGAAACTAGGTATACATGATTATCAACATAGGAAAAAGTGCAGGATATAATGTAAAAATATGTTAGTCACAATGTCTTAGATAAAAAATTCATATGAATCTTAAGTTCAAAGGAAAAAGAACTATCATAAGTTATTGGATCGGTCTCTGGAAGACCGTGACAGTTCCAGTTGCTAATTTTATGGTGACCAAGAACGTTCAGTTCTGCCAGGATAACGTACTGGTACTTATGTATTTCTAATAAATGTAAATAATTCAATAAAGATTCAACTTCGAAAAAAAAATCTATTTTGTTTCTTTGTTCTGTCTGTTTATAATGAAGTTTTTGTTTATTGCTATGCTTTAAACTTTAGATATTCAATGTCCTCTTTTGAAGTTTGCTTTAGTATATCTTTGCCTATAAAATTAATAACTAAATGCCTAGGTTACAGTGAATTTAGCTTCTGAATATAGTAATTATGTCAACTTTTATCTCTTCAATACCGTAAGAAATTAAAAAAAACGAAAGATGCGCCAAACAACAGGATCTAATTGATTCTTTATAACGATACCTGTAGCGTTTAAAAAATCTCCTGTCGGTGAAAGTTTTCTACAGCTATTGATAGCTAAATAATCACTGCTTCCGGTTTTCTGATGCACATCAATTGTTGTGCAGACACAGTCTTTTTCAAATGCGGCACCGCCCTTGGTCTGCATTTTACCAATTTCATACCATAAACCACTGTATCCTTGATTTGTGAAATTTTTTGACGGCGCTGGTGTTTTGCAACCACTTTCAAATAGTTGATCAATAAAGAAACCATGTGTACATACACATAAAGATACCTGAAATATCAAAGCATTATAAACATGGTTAAGTAGAACCAGGGAGATTTAAAACTGCTCAGATAGGTTTAGTTACTGATCTAGTTAGAGACAAATGAAAGCACAAGAATGACTGGTGAAAGAAAACAACAAGAGCAATATAGATTATTAATATACAATCACGTTGGTCTCATACAGATATTTGTTAACTCTTACATTAAGCGATGGAAGTATAAAATCCAGTTCTGTAAATGTATAAGCTATAAATAGTGATGTAAAGTTCCGTTCTTATATAATGTATAATAAGTGAAAAGTTCTGAAGTTTAGCGATGGAATTACTATTTGAGCATAAAGTTCAGCGATACCAATTCAGATATCAACCGAAACACTGTGTAATTAAACGTCAAGCGATGGCCATTACATCTCAAAAGCAAAAGTTTTGAACCTTATACGCATTAGATCAGGCACTAAACACAAAGTTCGTACAAAGTTTATTAAGAGTTTTACAAGCTGTGGATGTTCAGCCAAAAAATTCTTTTCATCAAACAGCGGCAGTAGGAACTAAGGAGTGGAATTTGCAAAAATCGAAGTCCAAAGACATGGCCAAAACGAGGACACTGAAAAAAATTAAGTTAAAGACAGAAAACAATGACGTTAGACAGATACAAAGCACAGACATAGAAAACACAACATTCAAAAACAAGGCACTTACAGTGTGAACTCCAGTGAAACTGAGAGTGACATCAGGTGCTTCGGAAGCGTAAGCATGTCCTGCTCTATTAACAGCACCCGTTAAACTGTAATTGAGTCAATTTTGAAAAATGTCAAAATCGGTAGTCAAATCCGGAAAGACTTGAATCAAAAATATGAAGCCGAACAATTGAACAATCTTTACTTACAACGAAAACAAACAGCTTCATGGTTTTCTGTAAATTTGTTCTTAAGACGAGAATCACGTTTCGAAATCATTTATATGAACAGAAGCACATGTTCAGACTTGTGAATTTTATCACAGTTTATATAAACCTGTCATTACATGTAGTTACACAATGGATTCGATGATATTTGTCCCTATGTCTCAATAGAAAATCAAGATTGCTCATTTTTATTATATTGGTAATATATGTTACTTGATTTGAAATTATGACACCATCAATGTCTAACATTTATATATCGTGACTATTAAAACTGATGGCTGTAGAAACAGTGTCGAAGTACTGGATGACTGGGGTGTGATACCATAAAAATATATAGTCCATGGAATACCCCCTCCCTGCACCCCTCCCACTTATAAACCCCGTCCACAATGAAAGGTTATGGAGTAAATGTACATGAGACAAAGTTTCTACAAATACATGGTAAAAACAAGCAAAGGAACAACGCTTTAATTGTTGTTCTTCATCTTGAAGTCACCATGACGCCTTCAAAAATACATCCCCTCTTCAAAATAAAACATGAGCATAACATGCACGCAATGATTGAACATGCCCTTTTTTAGACCCACCCAACGAAATTAGGCTAAATTTCGTTTTTGACGAAAGATTCTCTTTCAATTGCTTCAAATTATTGATTGGCACCTCTCAGTTATGAAATAATGGTATGAAATGATAGTCCATGGTATAAGATTTACAAATACCCCACACAAGTACCATTTCTATACCAAATACTTTATAAATATTGAAAAGATTACCCTTACCTTGTAAGTGTTGATGTAAATTTTAAGATTTTTCTCAAAATTGTTTAAGTTCAATTATCCAGAACCCAGAGTGTTTTTCATTTTATATTTTTTGCAAAGGTTTTTAGTTTTTTAATGTCCTTTCTTGAAAATTAAACATGATGTTGATATGTTCTGAATTACCAAACAGACAAATCAAACAAGTCTTTGAACGTTTTTGTTTTCGACACAGTTTTGTACCTTATTTGCCTCATCTTGTCTATGAGTAAGTCAAATTCATGAAAAGTGGGCATAAAATTGAAGTACACAATATCTTCATCTTAATCACTAGTACAAATTATAGCAATATTTAAGCAATATTAACTTCCTACATCCATAAAACTTACCCCATCCCCGAACAAATTTACTATAAAATTGTCAATTATTTTTTTTCTATGTTCACATAAAAATAACCAGCACATGCAGATTGTGTGTTGTATATGACAATGTTGCATAAATTACAACTTTTTTGCCCAAAATTGATGAAAAATGGGAATTTACAACATTTCAGATTTCTCCAATGTTCACTGTTAAATCGTAATATATGTCAAATCTTGAAGGTACATCTGCATATATGCCATTAATTGTTCTAAGCAATTATACATTAGTTGTCTTAAAAATTGTTTATAAAAACAAGGAGTGTTTAATGTTACTCTGATTACTCCTATCCCAACAAATTTTCTCTAAAATTGTCAGTTTTATCTATGTTGAATAAATAACCTAAAAACGCAAAATCTGCGTTGCATATAATAACATTGCATGAATTATATCAGGATTCGGTATTGTCAGCTTAAGGTAGATGGGCAGTCCAAAAATTTTCTCCATAAATTTTTTTTATTTTCTTAGGAAGGTTTCCTTATTATATTAGCATTGAAATAAAAAATAAAAATGGGGGTCACTATGCTTGTTTTTAAAATAACTGATATCAAAATAATCAAATATTTCTAATGAATATATAGGGAAAAACAGGTATGTGGTTGTTTCCTTTAAAACTATTCCATAGATTTCTTTCTATTTTACTCATATGTTACTTCTTTGAACATACTTTCAAATTATATAAAGAAAAATGGGAGTCACCGACTTTGTTTTCCGTATAATTTGAAAATGTGATTTTTCATACTGATATCTTTGTTAAATATTTTCATCAGATTATCTCCCTATTTCAAACATCCTCTTCCAAACTATTTAATTATCAAATTACCAAACATCATCCTATTAAATAAATACATGTTAAATAAAGTCAATGTATATCCTTTGCATTTTCTGTCACTGATATAATATTTATTAATGCATTACAAATAAAAATATTTCCATATTTAAAAAGCAGATAATACCACTACAGTATAAATAACAAATTCAAAATGGCGGAAGACTGCCGATCTACCTTTGACTCAATATTGTTTTCCAAAATTGATGAAAAATGGGATTTTCAGCATTTCAGATTTGTCCAAAATAACTTTTAAATCGTTATATGTGGCAAATCTGGAGGATTTATCTGCAGATATGCCACTCTATTGTGCTAACCGATACTAACTTAAAAAAACTGTTTAGAAAAAACAAGGAGTGTTCAATGATTAAAATTTTACCCCTACCAAACAAAATTGCACTTAAAAATCCCCGAAATATGCCTACATTTTTATGAACAAAACATACTAATGTTTTACTTTCTTTCCAAAAGATGCAAATTTGATATATCTTAATATGCAGTTTTATTGGTGAAATTGAATATTTTGGGCGATTTTAGTGGTAATGGGAATTTTCACCATTTCAGAATTTTGAAAGTTGAATTGTTGAATAACTGCCCATAAACCACGCGCATGATCTTATTTTTGATTTATGGAAGTATATTTGTATTGTTGTGTTTGAAATGATATGTCAATAGGCTATTATACAATGTTTAAGCTTTTCAAGCTGAATAAAATAAAATAAATTTTGTTGAATATTTGTGGGAAGAGGTAATATGTTTGCAATTTACGAGAGTAATTAGTCTTAAATGTTCAACAGTATACTTTATAATAGCTTAGATATAATGAAACGATGTTTAACATTTGCAGAATCTAAACAAACAGAAACTTCAGTATCTATCAACATTTTCAAGTTATATATCAATTTATTGAAGTATTTACATCTCTAAGTCAAAACAGCAAAAATTCTGCAAAACAGGAAAATTCCCATTCTGCACAACATTTCAAGCAGACGGGCAAAGGAGAGTCCTCAAAAAAGTTTATATCACGGTATGCATTTTGTGTATGTAAATGCAAACTAAGAAATGCAAACGTGCAAAATACAGTTTCTGTCAATGAAATGGAAGAAGAGGATCTTGCAACTTGATTTCAATCATGAAATTGATGCACACACACTGAACTATTATTTCTGTAAAGTTCTCTGATAGTTTTGCATTTCTTAGTTTGCATTTAAATATTCAAAATGCCTACCGTGTAAATTTACACATGTGCAAATATAAATTAACACTTGCCCCTGACCTCATGCAAATTTACACCCTTTGTTAAATTACATACGTATTCAGTTGCGTTTGCATGTAGTTATTGCATACCAGTGCAAATTTGTATACCTATGTAAAAATACACATGGGTGTAAAACTATGCATGTAAATGGGGCTTTAGTTTAGTTTGGTTTTTGAAGTGCCATGTACCGAATTTTAACAAAAACCTTCAAAAATTGCTTTTTAGAAGATTTGATGCATTTGCAGATTGGAAAGCTGAAGGAAATAAATTCATACGAAAGTGCTCATACCTCTTTCCGATAAAAAAACAATATATCTACCGATTCAAATTTATAGTGATACAAATCTTACGAAACCACGTAATTATTTAAAGTGAGTAAGAACCGAGCCGTTAGTTAAAAACCGGAACAATCCAGGGACCACGGCAATATCGGAAACACCAAGAATTAATGACATCACGGTACAAAAAAAGAATAAATGAAGACACACATACAGATGAACAACACAGACCCAATGAAAACGATGGATGAGATTAAATGCACCGGTAGAGTAAGCATCTTCTGCTTACTATTGACTGTCCTTACATTTGGAGCATATGAATGATGGCGCATTTGGTGTTTCAAAGCTGACTACACTAAATGTTCCTTTAAGTGTAATTCAGATTAAAATTTGAGAGAAAGACGAACAAATCATAAACTCACCTTAATTCACTAGGTTTGTCACAACACCACTTTCTCTTACCTTTCCAACTTACATATTTGATCCAACACAATGCTCTTAATATACCTACATATATACTTTGCTACTGTCCACTGTTTGACTTTTGAACTTCCTATTCACATTTGCAAATTTAGAATACATTATCTTAACTGATTTTGAAAGTACAACATTTCCCTAAACACTTTTACAGGAATCTAAGACTAAGACAAAGTTTAGACAGAGAGTATTTGATGAAATGAAAGAAAAGATCCTTCATGGTCAATGAAGGGAAAAAGAGAGCTCAAGCACATCCTGTTATACTGTGTTATATATAATGATCAAAGACACATTCTTTACTATTCATTAAACGTAATACATTTTTGTAATAACTCAGGACTTTAAAATCAGTGCAAAAAGGTTTATGTGACACTACTATTCATTAATGTTTTACTCTCATTAAAAGATTTTTATATCTATATTTTCGCAATTTCGGTCATGACTTATTAAAGCTTAAACCAAATAACAGTAAATACCTACAATGTCCCAAAACAACAATCATTTGGTACAACCCACAAGCAAACTGCACTAGAAAAACAGAAATAGAAGACAAGAAACAAATGTAAATTACGATAGGAACTCGGGATAGTCGGACTTGATACTGACACTTTTAAAAGACAACGGTAGGGTCAAACAGGTTTCTGGGTACCCAAACCTCCTCTTTCTCTATCCCGTTTCCTCATACTATAAAAACATACGTAATCATCCTAGACCATTGAAATTCTATGAAATTTTCACAGAGTTTATTCAGTACATATAGCCATTGTGCATCATTTATTAAAAACAATTGATTTGATCTTTTTGGGGTTAGACGGGAGTATATTTTAGTGAGCTTTGCTCACAGTTTTTCTAGTTTTGTTTTTGTATTTTTACCAAAGTATTCATTTCAAATGAAATATTCTTTATACCAACCTTTTAAATATTGTAAAGAATTTCAACAACGCAAATCGTGAACAGGAGGCAATGAAAGGCTGGTGTTAACATCCCTCAAATGAACCTCTTCAATAAAGATATGTGGTCCAATTTCATTTCATGTTGAACATTATGTAATTTGTCCTCTTTTTCTTATATTTTTTTGCATACGTTATAATACGACAGGAATTTTCCTATATAGGACTATAAATGCCCCCAGGAGGAGCATGTTTACATTCAACCCTCTGTAAAACAGTGAGAGGAGTTGATTACATAAATTTAATATCCTGCCTGTAGAATATTGTCAAAATAATTAAGTTCAACTTGCCCGAAAATCTGCAAAATGCAACCAGAATGGTAGGTGTACATGTTCATGCTCATGTACATTGAAACACTCTGCAAAGTTTCAGACATAATTGTCAAAAACTGCAAGAGGACATGATTACACAAAATGTTTCAAGCCCATAGAATACTGTAGGAAACTATATGTCAGTTTCGAGAAAAATATATAATATTTCCTAAATTGGTGCACTTGTTCAATGTATATGAAAACAACATGCAAAATTTGAAACCTCTTGGTAAAAACCTGGAAGAGGAGTAAATCACACGAAATAAGTACCCTGTCTATAGAATTTTGTCAAAAAATGTCTAAGTTCAAATATCCAGCAAAAAATCACAAAATCAAACGATTATTTGAGGTGCACATGTTTATTGTGTATATAGGAACACCTTGCAAAGTGTCAGGTCTCTCGGACAAGAAAAGTTGATTACATAAAAAGCCACTCAATCTATAGAATTTTGTCAAAGTATCTGTAATATCCGGAAAAGGTTTATGTATCTGTAATTTGCATGAATTTCCTTTGATCTAGGGAGACTCATAATCTAAGTTTATCATCCCTTCCGATGGTTATATCATATAGCAGAGCCATTCCACAAAAGCCATATCCGGTTGACCAGGATATATCAGAGGTCCAATGTGAGAAAATGTACTCTTCCTTCTTAAGACGACAGTACCCAAGACCCGTTCTTGACAGGGCTCTGGACTCAGTCTCTAAACAAAACAGGACCAATACACTGAGACCTAAAGTCAACAAGACAAATGATGATCGTGTTCCTCTGGTGCTTGACTACCATCCGCACAATGTTGCCATCCGGAACATCCTCTTGAAGAATTTCAAATCCATTGTCCTTGCAGACACTGAAATGGCTGAGATCTTTGAATCCACACCTATTTCAGTATTTCGAAAAGGTAAAAGTTTGAGGCAACATTTAGTCAGCAGCTCGTTTAAATACAAGAGAAACATCTTTAAAGCTGACTACAGGGGAACTAGAAAGTGCAATAGGTCCAGATGTAATACATGTCCCTTTACATGGGAAACTACTGAAGTGCGGGGGCCCAATAACGTGTTCACCATCCAAAACGGATTCACCTGCATTACCGAGAATGTAATCTATGCGATTCAGTGCATTAGCTGTGGTAAACTTTATGTTGGCGAAACGTGTCGCCGACTGGGTGACCGTTTTGCGGAACATCTGCGCTCCGTTAGAAACAACAGTGACTGCTCAGTCGGTAACCACTTCCGACTCGCAAATCACAGCACCTCGGATATGCGGGTGACTGTCCTTTTGAAAACCGACGGAACCATGAAACACAGACAGGAACTCGAACTGGGAGCCATCTATCTTCTTGGAACTTTCAGACCTCGAGGTTTGAACATAAAGGAACTTTCGTACCAGTAATGTATAGCTCTACATCAGTTTGTCATATGACCTTATTTTCATATTTGTTTTAATTATGAAGTTTTTCACATTCTGTCTTTTAAACTCTTGTCTTTCATACTCATTTTTCACTAAATTTCCTGTCATTACCCATTTCTGTTTCACGACCCCATTATTTTAATCGTCTTTTTGTGAATGTGTTCAAGATTGGCTAGATTTATCAAATGTCTCGGCTCGCTGCACACCTTTCCAATATAGGTTTTTAGTTTCTCCATTTCTTCCAGCGTGTTTACACGTGTTTTTTATTATTCTTACTTTACCCTTGAGAAAGACATTACATGTCGAAATATTGGGCTGTTTTACCTCTTTTTATCTTTTAAATTCAGATGTCTTTTTATATTTGTTTTAATTTTGACTGTGCCCAATTTAGGTGGTTAACCACTCTCTTGACTATTGTATATCAGAGATCAAGAGTTTCTCCCAACATTCCAAACGCAATAATTTTTATTCAAGTTTTCACACGAAATCAAATGAATAAAAATAAACATCTATTGCATTTGCTCTTTCAAAATATTCATCAAAGTACAAAACCTTTGCCGATTAAATGATAAATAAAATACAAAACATGTTTTGAAGCTGAACATTGCTGAAAAAACGAGAATGACATGTTTGTCGAATTTTCCGTGCAACTTTGGGAGAATTTGAAACCTCAATTCTTTAAATGAAAATATAAAATACAATATAAAGGATGATAAACAAGTTATCCGGCTTTTCACAGCTAATGTATTGTAAAATAACACACCGCTCGCCAGAGTATGAGGCTTGGGGCGAGTGAGCGTAGCTATATATACCAAATAAAATGAAACAGAATATGGAGAAACACCAGGTCTTTGTAAGAGAAAATCATTATACAAAATTACTGTCCTATGTGCGGACGTACAGACAGACGGACAGATTGACTGAAACCTATATACCCCAAATTCGTTTACGGGGCTGTAATGACAACGAAAATTTTAAAGTTGCAAATACATTATTACGAGGCCCAAGATTAAAAAAAATAATATTATTATTCTTGACTTTTGCATATTCTTTTAACAATTTTATATAATGGCTGCTTGAACTAACATTTAAAAACAATATTTAATATGCAATAAAAAAGCATTTATACAAAAAAGTGTCTGTTTATTTCTTTTTACCTGCGTCACCAACGAGGACCGGGGGTCTAGAAGCCGCTCGACTCCGTCCGTCATGCTTTTTGGGTACCAAGTTTGTATAGTCTGAAACCCAGACACCTTTGACCTGATAGTCCCGAATCTTTGCACAGTTATTTGGACACATTGAAGATGTGCACCTCCTCTTTTGATGAGTTTTGAATAAAAAGTTTATCCATTGTTGAACTGACACCTTATACCTGATGCTTTTCAAACTTTGCACAGTTATTTTCGACACATTGAAGATGTGCACCTTCCTTTTTAGTGAGTTTTGAATAAAAAATGTAGAATTTATCCATTGTTGAACTTAGTCTTTTTTTCATCAATTTTTAACATTAAAATACTGAGTTTGTGTAATCTGAAACTTTAATACCTTATTACCTGATGCTTTTGATACTTTGTGTGGTTGTTTTGGACACATTGAAAATTTGCACCTCCCACTTTGAGCAGATTTGATTAAAAATGCTGAATTTATGCTTAAATGTTTAACTTAGTAATTTTTTCATTATACCAATATCTACTGAAATGCATGATGATTCATTACCAAACTATTTGTGTAGTTTTGAGTTTGATTTTTCATCCGTAGTGCGATAGTGTTAAACCAAAAGACTATAGGGTCCTTGAGCTAGCCGGCAGCTTGACCTTTTTTTAAAATTACGTTTTGTCTTTTCCTTTCGCTTTTCAAGATAGTGGTAATGGAGTTAGGGGTCTACCTTGAGCTAAGGGTTGTTTATATTCAATCCGTTGAATCGTTTTTCGTCTATTAAAATTTAGTTAAAGACTTGTCATGTAGGAACAATTATTAGTGTATACTTCAATTTCATAAGAATTTTGTTTTTTATGTGGTATATATTTATTTCAATAGATCAAGAATCCAGTCACTCAGTCTCACTGGTATTTGAGGGGATCATTTCCGCCTTCAATTACACAAGAGTTCCTTTCTCGAAAGTCTCGTATTCAAATTATTTGATTCGAATTCAATTTGAATTACGTGTAAACGCAGCATTAGACTGTTTTTGGTTAGATTTAACTCATCTTTCTGGTTTTACTTTATGCCTATCTATCTAACTATTTGGATTTGATCTGCACTGAAAAAATACAAAAATTGTCGAAATGGCCATCTGCAGAAGTTATATTTCAATAATTTCGGTATTTCATTATTCAGGAAAGCCCTAGTCGATTGTGAATCATGTTTGGAATAACTCTTTTCACAAGCGAAAAGTATGTTATCGTTTATAACCTTTATTATCTAAGTAAATACCGTAATTATACAATGATAAGATCTAAAAGTATAAGCTAAAGGTTTTATTTATATCTTTATCCGACAACACCAGGATTGAGAGTGCTTGGAATCAGCACGTGTGATATAACATGTACTACTCCATTCTCAGCTTCGATATCTGTTTGCAGAAGTTTGGCAGCATGGTTAAGTTGTACATTGTTATCTGCAATTAAATATTATCATTTTTACTGTTGTTTTATATTGATGCAATTGAATTTTTGATCTAGAACTAGAAAATTCTTTATCAAATACATTGAGGTGGTCGCCGCCGTTGATTTCTGACTTTTGGTCAAATTTTCGGACTCCCTTTTTACCCAGATCATAACATGTAAACTATTTTGCGCATGAACAACCACGTTTTAAAGTTATATTCTAAAAGCACGTACCGTTGATGAATTTCTAGAATTTGACATAAATCCTTCACTTGATTTTCAAGACTTTCAAATTTCTATACAAAGCATATGCAAAACCTACAAAATGTGAGCATTTCCCCAAAATTGTAATTGCTTGTATCTCAAAATCTAGCGCATTCACCTGTTATTTTTTCTTGTTTATAGTCATATTTTTTCGTTAATTCCCACTATTTCAGAACACTTTTAGGAAAATATCATTCCTTCATTGAAATGTGACAACCACCTCAAGTGCTATTAAGAGTGTGTTTGACGACAGTGGAGCACACCGAAAGAAGGTATAACACCGTCATCAACTCGATTGGAAAGAATTATTTCTGTAAATTGTACGGGTACACAATATTTGTTATTTCGCGTACCGACGTACAAAAGCATGCACCTTACACCACTTACATCTAACGAAAGCCATATCATTATTTTTTCGTACATTGCACTCTTACGGCCCCACCCAAACCTTCAGGAAATTCTTTCAATATATCAGGAAAGGTGGATTAACAGTAGTATACTTTTTGTATTTTTTTTTTTTGCATTTCAAAAAGGTTACTATCCCCTTTAATACAGTGAATGTGGCATTAACGAAGACGTCAAAAGTGTTCATTGATAATGTAGAAAAGATCAATTTTCCTATGTATTTTTGAAAGATGTGTAGAACGGAAAATGGTTTCATTGGAGGGTTAACCCAAACAATAATTTAAACAGAAAATGTCTGTATCAGCACCAAATATATTTAAGGTGCCGATATTGATGTATGCATTACTCAAATTTACTTCAATTATTTTAATATGACTGGGTTGATACCACTGTTAGTGGACTATAATACCCTGATGGTATTGTCAGCGCTGTCGTCCAGTACCTCGGAACAAACTGGATTGATATTTTGAGTGCCTCTATAGAATAGATCTGAGATCTGATAATGGTGTTGATTTAATTAACTGTAAGTTATTCGTTTTGAAACAGTTGGATATTTAGCTATTGAAAGTGTTTAGATTCTATCCACACTAATGAGACATATCTTGTCAAAATGGTCATCTTACTGCAATGCTAGAAAAACTACTTTCTTCCCTTTAAACATCAGTCATGTGCCAAGTGCTCCTTTTTCCAAATCTTATAAGAAATAGCCAAGTGCCAATGTGGTTGAATCTTTGCATTTTTGTTTTTTATTTTAAAAATACTTACTGCTGTCTACTTCAATGTTAATATAATGCCCTCTGTACATGGTTGTGATTCGCCCATTATGATCTAAGCTTTTGAAGTGCAATGTACCAGGATGTACGTGGTAATCGACGATATCTAAGAAATAATAAAATCAATAGTTATATGTTGTTCCTGTAAAACACGAAACTGGTGAAGTTGAGATTCTGTAGAAACTGAAGTATTTTTGTTCGTTGAAAAGGAAATTACTTTCTTTTCAGTGATATCATTTCAGTTTTCACATTTCCAGACAGGTTTCCTGTTACTTACAATAATTTCTTAAAGCGAGCTGGTTAATTTTTAAAACTTTAAAAGTTCAAGGTTACAAATGTATCTGCTTTCATTGTGTGAAATTTAACTAATTTAATTTGAAAAAGTACCAAAATATTCGGGAAGTAATAAGTAAGATTTTTTTTTCTTGTTCCGAATCAATTTATTTCAAATTAAAATGATTCGGATACGCAGTTTCCCTTGATGTGTGGCAGTATTGTAGCTACCATTGATTTATTTTATATCATAGCACTATCCATAAAATGATTTTAAATGGAATATTTTGAAGCATTCTTTAAGTGTTGTATCACTTGAACATTTAGTGATATTTGTCACAAAAATAGAGAACACTTTGCACACGAAAAGTGAAGAAGGAAAAATCATTAAGGGAGTACGAGTGTCAGATTTCAGATGCATTCGATGTCCTCGGGTTTTATCCATTTAAACAGGGTTAAATATTTTTGTGCATGTATCATATTTTGTTGGTCATAAGTCACTTTAAAACCGCATTAGCTGTATATATTTATCCATCATAGGGTTAGGAATCGTGAAATTTGAACAAGAATAAGGCTTGTGTCGCAAAATACCGTCAAATTTATTCGCAATATACAACTATGTACATTTTACTTTATATTTGTTCATTTGAGTAATAGAATTTGGAACCTTTTCGAGCTTAGTGACCTTTATAATAGAATAGGACAAGACGGAGTTTTGTAATTAGATTGTAGTTTTATTCGACAATATTTTTTTATTCTTGAATTTTGTAAATGGGAAGTAAAAGTATAATGTTTTTATTTAATCATTGATTGGTTAATTTTTTATCTACTCTTGTAAAACACCTTACAAGAAAATTATCGCTAGTTGGACCAGTTGTTTAACATAGTATATACTTCGGTGCTGGCCACAAAACTGATTTTATTTTGAAACTTGCAATATCAATTTCTTTGAAGAATTGTTTAAAAGCTAAGGAGTATCACCCTTGTGCAAATCTATGTCCTTAGCTGATTTTTTACTTTCCATTTTGTTTATATTAGATTTTTTTGTTCTCTGTCTGATATGTTGATTTTCCGTTAATGGTCGTCCACTTGATTTGATTTGATCCGCACTTATTTAGAAGCAAAGGTAGTCAGAATTGTCGTATGTAGCGACAAAATTTACAGTTAGTTCGGTATTTACTTAATTTTTACCACTGGGGCGATACCTCAGCTTTGCATTTGCTCATATTTCTTTTTTTTTTTTAATCGGTATTGCGTTCTCGTATTAAACGATGTTTCAGTGAAAGAAAAATGCATGAAAATTGAAATATGGTAAATTTTGAAGTTTGAGGTTTTTTTTTTCTTTTACACTCCCAAATGCTATGCTGTCAAATTATTAAAATTCTACAATTATTACAATATTTAATAAAACTCACGTCTGGCGTAGGTGTAACTGCTCTTCAGTTTTGCAAGGTAAGTTGGATCTAAACTTTGAAAAGCTGCATTTGTTGGTGCAAAGACTGTATAACGACTACCTGATAATAAAAAATAAAATCTATAAAAGAACATGTTTTGAACTTGCTTGAACTGTATTACATGTATGTAAGGATACTCTATATGATGTAAGCAAAATTATAAAAAATGAATCACTTTCACCGCTTAAATATGCTTTGTACGAACTTAACCATGACATAGATGTTTCCATTTACTGCAGCCAGAATTATAGCATATGCATTTATGGAAATATTTTTGAACAGTTGAGAAAATATGTTTATGTCTGTAGGTTTAAAGTCAACAATGGGTGTCGTAATATTTTTCAGAACCTTGGGTAAAATATTAAGTAGAAAAAAAGATTGAAACCATTCATCCTTATATGTTTTTGATAAAGTGAAAGACAAAGCCAGCTTTAGTGAAATACTTCGTCTACAACGGTGTGCATTCTTTATGTAGAACTGACAGAAAATGAACAATTAAAATATTTTGACCGCTGAACGGATGTATCAATAAAATATTAAATGCATTATTTGGAATTATTTGCTTGATTCGGTTCCATAAAGAGTCAAGTCAAAATAAGGTTTTAACTTCTGAAAACCCACAAAAACGACGAAAAAAAAACAAAACAAAAAACAAACAAAAAACAAAAAAACAACAACAAAAAAAAAAAACAGCAAACAAAAAGCTAGATTTGCGATTGGAAGCAATAGCTGATGTCGCGTCTTGCAGCCAATTTGATGATCCCATCTTATTCCCAGTGACAAAATCCTTTCAAATACTCCCTTTTTTTTAAAAAAGGACAAAGTTCAAACTTTGACGTAACTTGGCAGCCATGTTTGCAATGACTGCCTGTTTTTTATTTTTGTAGCATGCCCATCTTCTTATGCTGATCCAACTTTTTGCCAAATATGAACGAATTGTGTGCAGGCATATTTGAGATTTTATCATTTTTATTAAAAATCGGTCAAATTTAAAGTGTCGAAATAGCTTGGGAGCGATCTTGGAAATTGCGGCCAATTTGATTTTTTTTCTTTGCATGCACATCTCCCTAAGGTGATGCAACTTTGTACCAAATATGAATTAGATTTGTCATGGCATCTTTGAGAAAAGGTCCGTACAAAAAATGTGGAAGAAAGAAAGAATGCGTAATAATTATAGCAAAGAAATGGATCGAAACAATGTGTCGTCACGACTACGTCTGGGCGACAAAACCAAAGCAAACAATGAAAATTAAAAAATGAAGTAAAAGCATTAATAAATATGAAATACATGTTTATTGTTTATATGTATATATATATACATAAAACACAGAAAAGAAGTAAATCAGAATCCACAAATAAATAACAAAATGTGAAAAAAATCAGCAACAAAATCACATTATATTTTTGGAAATAATTTCAAGAGTACAAACGTCAAACTTCGAGTAAAAATAATCCAACACCCTGTTACCTAATTTATATGGTTCACCGACATGGCTCGGAGCATCATCCACAACTTCAAAAAACAACTTTATGTGATTTAAAGGAGTGCAATACATTTTTGATAGCCCTGATTATGCGGGGATTAAGTTTTAAAGCAGAAAGGGCCAGCCATATACGTTTGATAATAATAGGTTAGAACACTTCAAAAGCCTCAAATTATGGCATTGCCAAAAGTTTTTGTATTAAATAATTTGCTGACATTCGCAGTTGGAATATTTGACTTAAGCCTCGTTTACATGCACAAGATTTACATCAGTTTGTAAATTTACATGTGTGTAAAACTGCACCAGTATGTAAAGATATATTTGTTATGCATTTACATCGATTTAATCTGAGGTGTGTATTTTCATTGCAGTGTGTATTTCCATTGAAGGGACCAACGATAAAGAGTAAAAGGACCAAATAACATGCAAAGATAAAAAGTTTTCATCATACCTTAAAAATTTGTAGATTGATAGAAAAACTTTTGATTGCATTGTATCTTCTTTTATTTTTTAAATCAGAGTTCAACTTCTAACTATTAAAGGCAAAAAAAAATTGGTCGGAAAAATATGAATTTTCTAGAGAGGAAAGATCATTGTGTTTGCATCAATTTCATAGTTTCAATCAAGCTGCAAGACCCCTTTCTTCTGTTTAAATACTAGACAGAAGCTGTAGTTTGCACAGTGTGCATTTTTCAGTTTGCATTTACATTCTAAAATACATACCATGTAAATTTACACATGTGCAAATATACATTTACTCTTGCACCTGATCTCGTGCATATTAACACCCTTGTTAAATTTACACACGTATGCAGTTGCGTATTCATGCAGTATTCGCACACTAGTGCAAGTTTGCATACCTATGTAAAAGTACAAAGGTGTGTAAAACTGTGTGTAAATGGGTCTTTACTCTATAGCTATATACAAATATACATGATTGCTGATGTACACCAATAATTTTACTTTTATCTATTTTTGAAAATTGAATTCTATTTTAGATTTCAAAAAGGTAAATATCTTGAATATTTAATGAATATGCATATAAGTACATTACTTGATGTACGGTTGAGAGTTTGAGTTAGATGTGCTTTATCTAAAAATTCCAGAAACATGCTGATGTTATAGTCTTGATTCTGTACAATGTCAACAATGGTGCCTTCAGGTACATTCAGAACTTCATCAACAAGGTAGATAACTCCATTGGAACCCTGGACGTCCACCTTCAAGGCTTTGGCTTGGTTAAAGAACAGTGTCTAAAAGTAAAGCCAAATCTATAAAATGATATTTAATAATTTATTCATTCATTACTCATCATCAATTACAATGTTTTCCACAGTGAGCATTATTAAATACAATGTGTTGTGAAACAATATTTTGAAACTATTTTGAAAAAAACATTGAATGAATAAACGGATGCGAATTGTAATATCTTAGTTCTTATGTAGGACATACAGATAACTAGCTGTAAGAGTCCTGAATTTGCGCCCAATCTTCCAAGGAATTTCTGTGCACTGTTAAAGCTATCAAGCTATAAAAACTATCAAGCTATAAAAACGGTTAATAAAATTTGGCTGGTACGTCCATATTTCAGACAGCGGATATTCCATTGTATCGATTAATCAAAAGGTGACAGAAATCTTTGCGTTGTATAAGCTACTCAAGGGCCTGTGCATGTGGTCGATACAGTGACTACCTTGATAGAGCTCGGTTGCTTACAAATCGGCTACTTAAGCAAGGGCATGTTGCCCATAACTTGAGGTCATCACTACAGAAGTTTTATAGTCGACATCACGACTGCTATGGGATATCTGTTTCCCAGACAACAGATCTGTCTCTTTGCCACTAAAGTTTGTTTTTCCTCCACCGGATTTGACTTTACTACCGGAGTTGACATGTTCAACACGGCGGGTGTCTTATAAGAAGCAGGAAATACTTACTCTACCGGTGCACCTGATCTCACCCATGGGTTTTTTTTTATTGGGTCAGTGTTGTTCATTTTTGTATATGTGCGTGTCTTCATTTTCTTTTCTGTGCCATGCTCATGTTATGTCTGTTTCTTTGTTTTTCCGACGTTGCCGTTGTCCATGGATTGTTCTTTTTTTAGACTGACGGTTCGGTTCTCACTTACTTCAACGCTTCTTTGATTGAAAGAAGTGCTTTAACAATCCACAACTTGAATAACGTGTGCAAATATGGTGTTAAGCTAGCTTCAGAGTTACGGATGAAAATATCACCTTCCAATGTCAATTCACAACAACTAAACATATAAAGTGTACAGTGCACAAGACGATTGTTACCATTCAGAATGGAATCGGGATACTTCAAAATATCAAACACAACACCACCAGAAAATGCTTTTTGACCACTTCTTAACTTGAAAACGTGCAATTTTTACAAGCCCGGAACATGTGCGCGGGTTTCGTTTGTCTATATCAAGTTTATCCGCCGAACACTTCAATGTACTTTTATTATTGTGAGAGTTAGATGTATAAAAATGTTTAGATTTCAATTTGACAAATTATTTTTTTAAATCTTTTTATCAAGTTAAGTGGATGAGATATTAATAAAAAAACTTGACAAAGACAGTAAAATATGGAAGGAACAAACATTAATTATAACGTCATCGTTACATGTAACAGGCTTCAAGTCTTTAGGTCTTATTTTCCATCCCTAACTACATATTTTCCTACTTACACTTCCCCTAGAGTAAACACGTATTTGGTGCCCATTCAGACTTGTAAGTATCTCTCCTGACACTAAGTCCCAACTAAATATCATTCCTTTTACACAATGGTACTGGAGAACATTTGCCAGAGCACTGGTATCCTGTTTCAGGTTTGAAACGACATCTGCTGGGAGTTTGGCAAATGCTTCATTCACTGGGATAATGCAGGTAAATGGACCTAAAAAAATAACAGAAAAAAGTTTGTCATTCCTCCACACCGTCAACCCTCCTTGATAAATGCGTTAAAGCTCATTGAGTAAGCTTCAGGTACTCAATATAAACATGAAAGAAATCATTTGTATGCTTAAATGCAGATATGATGATACATTCATTGATTTACTCAACTCCAAGACAATAAAAATGGCGATAAAAAGTAATTCATGGGTCTCAATACAAGTGCCCACACCCTTGGTGATTTTAATAAAAACAAAGTTTCAGATATTGGGCAAAATAAACCACTCTGCAAAATAGACCTCATATTAATATTTTTTTAGAGAAGTTCTCATTTTTCAAGTCTGTCCACATCTTTGCATGAATAAACAATTTCAAAGCTGTTGGTAGATGTTTGGATTTTTTTTCAAGTTTTCTATTCAAGAAACTGATTTTTTTATTATACTCTACACATTCGGATATTTTCAATTTTTCCACTTCAAAATTTAGGGAAAATGTCTCCAACGACAACATTACTTTTCCGTATTTGTGGGTACATCTTTTGTAACAAGCACTGATTCCCACTTATTGCTTTAACTCCAGGCCTTCTTGATGTTTCAGTCAATATTATTTTACTTGTATGCATTGTTTTCTTTTTCTTACAGGATAACTTTCACTTTTAGCTGATAATGATGGTTAAGTAATAAAAACTGTTTCTGGTTTCAATGATTTTACCCGGTTTTACCTTGCGTTTTATAGAAATTTACTGATTTTATCAAAATTCTAACCATTTAGTATGAAATACTGAGGCTTCATTCCATGTATGGCACTCGCGATAGATATCCTTTGTACTGGTTTTGGCCTCGTATTTCGATATTTTTGGTAATGAGTACATGCACATCTTTTCCCACTACCTTTGGATTATGGCTTTCCATATTATTTGATTCTAATGCTGCTGATTAGAGGTTAATCCTTGAAACACGTGTACAGCATAACGAAATTTACTGTTTTTATGCAACTTTGGTATTTTTTTTTGTATTAAAAACTCAGAACATGTAAATCTGTTTTTAAACAATCATGAAAGGTGATGTTTGTAATGTTTCATCCCCAGTTTTATATGTAATGACATTTGTATTTTGTTTCAGCTATCATCCAAAGTAAGCATTTTTTAACCAATTTGGGTTTTAAAAGTGTTCAATTATAAGTGAAAACAATTTGGTTCCACAATATTGATTTTGTCTTGAAAAGTTTCTTTTCAAACTCAGCATTTAATTTCTGAATACATTTGTAAGAGAGCAAACGTGACATTTTGGCGCTTTTCTAATTCCGGAACGCGCGAACCAACTACGACATGAAGTGTCTGTACAACGAAGAACCAAAATAACGGATACATACCTTGTTCTCTCAACACATCAGTCAAACCAGCGGCATCTACAAATTGTGTTAATGTAGTGGCATTATTGTTGTTGGCAAGATCAATCAAATTTGGTAGGGCAGCAGACGACAGCGACAAAACAGCCAGAAAAAATCCTAATTGCAACTTCATTTTAAAATTTTCTTGTAAGAGCTGGACGATCTGGAAAGATTAGGTCGAAAATTACTAAATTTTGACTTATAATAACCATCTGTTTTTCACCCAGGAGATAAGGAGCATTCGTCACTTGGTTATCATAATCGTGTAAGACCTATCTATTATGAAATCTACAAATTCACACCAGATTATACGAAAAATGTCTTATTTTAGAGTTTCACATTTTGAAAGGTTAATTATATCAATGATTAATTACTTCGTATTTATACAGGAGAACCAAAAATAAGTAAATTAACATAAATAAATTGAAGGTAAACCTTTGACTTTCTTGCTTTAAACTATCAAAATGAATTCGGCTACTAGAGACACAATTTACATTATTAAAGCAGACAATTTTGTGTTCAAAATTATTGATAATATTCGATTCTAAATTCAACAAGAAAAAACAAAAAAGCAATAAAAAAAATAAATAAAAATAAATAAAAATAAATAAATAAATAAAACAATAATAATAATGATAATAAAATGAAATAAAACAAAATTAAAGAAAAAGTCCGTGAAATGAAGTTGAAACTTTCTATCCTCTTCCGGTATCGTGCATGAAGTATTGTACCTAAACATTTCATCGCATAAATCAAAATAGTATTCTTTAATATTATAATGATTATATATTGTGGACCGTCCTGAAAGGTTCTTATTGCTCATGCACATTCCTGGGCTGACATCAAAAATTGTGTTAAAAATAAAGCGTACATGTAGCTCTGTCAGCCGGTTTAGGTTTCCTTTCGGTATTTTGTTCTTTCAGCTTTTGTACGCTTTCAATTCATTATCTAACAAAAGTTTTTATTTGATTTGCACTGAACAAGTTTTCAAAATGGCATTGTTCGGAAAATGGTCATCTTTAGAAATTAAATCTGCAGTAACTTTGGTGTATAATAATTTATTTTGGGCGTAAAAATGACTTCGTTTTGGGAACTTTGGTATTTCAAATACGTCATAGAAAAAAAGAAGGAAACGGGGAATGCGTCAAAGATAAACGACACAAAGGGAAGTAATAACAACTCAAAGCCACCGTTAGATCTTCAATGCACGATGAGGAAACCCCACAACCAACGGCAGTTCGGAGTCGGTCCCTAAATAAAGATTGATCAAGTTCAGCGAAATAAACACCATCCCAGACTCCCTTATATAATTCAAATTAAGTAGAAAACAGACAAGACACACAAAGGCTTAATAAATTTCCTGACTTAGGACAGGCGCAAACCTGCTGCGGCGGGGTTAGACTAGTTTTATTGGGCCCAAACCTTCCCCCTAGCTAATGTGATAAATCATAAAACAAAAGAAACAACAGTAAATTTCAGTTAGCAACAGGACTGAGTCAATTGTGAAAAATAGTAACTGAGAGAACTGAATATACGGACATAAACATGAAATCACAAAAGACTACTAGCAATTAACTGACATGCCAGCTCCACTGACAAATACATGTATGTCTATTTTATATCCAATCTTCAATTTGCTACGAAATACTAATTTATATTGTCCCTCTTCACTAGAGAGGGGTGAAAGTTTATTCTGACTGGAATAATTTTTCGCTGTATTTACACGGTTGATAAGCATGATAAAGAGCAATATCGATCTAGCTAAAACAGTAAAATCTAAACACTACATGTATAGTCTGACTTGTGTTTTTTATCTTTGATTTTGCTTGTTGTTTTTGTTTCTATTGTTTTTTTATTTCGTTTTTATTAAAATGCAAATTTTGCATCAGTTGGATATTGTCTATTTGTCCTGTGTCTCGGTCTATGCATATTTTGTAATTTCTTATGTAAAATGTAAACTCTTACATATACGTTAAAGGTCACCAAAAAGTTTTGATTTGATCTGCACTGAAGAGATAAAGTTGTCGAAATTGCCATATGTAGAAATTGAATTTACAGTAATTTCGTTATTAAATTCTGCGTTAATTCTTATTTTATCAAAACAATGATAACTGTATCTGTTTTTAAACTGTTTACAGTAACCCTCTTAGTCGAGTTAAAGTACTTGTAATCCGTATGTCCTTATCAGTACTCGTCATTAACTGGACAATAGTTCACAAGCAGGACATTACATCAACAGACAGACTGCTGTAATGTTCGTATTACTTCTTTGTACCCTTGTCTCCATTATAAGTGCCGATGACACTGTTCAATCTGGCGGGTCCCGTGTAGCCCCTAATCTTGTGGAGGGGTTAAAAGTGAGCCAATACACAGCAACAACACTTGAAGTTTTACAGAATTCGGGAATTATCGAAATTCTAGAAGTCGGAGGTATGTTTTTTTTTTAAATATATAGTTTTGTTGAGCATAGTCACATAATGGGCTTGTCCAAATTTTCAAGTAATTAGGGGTAGTGGAGCTACAATTCTGAAGGTATGTTTTTTTTTAAACTGTGTCATAGAATGTAAGCTTAGTATGGTATGAAGGAAAAGGTAAAATCTCAATTTTTCAATACCAATCAAATATATTTTAGAAAACAATTATTTCGAGAGAAAAAACTCCGAGAAAATGAGTTTTTGTTGGTTTTGATCTGTATTGGGAAAATATCATCAGCAAAAAGGCTATATTCCCTTCCACTGACTCCAAACAAGAACCAGATATTTTCAGTATCAAGTTACCATGTGTCGGAAGACTTAGTCGATCCTTCTTATAAACTGACTTTTACAAAAAAAAAAAGTTAAATGTATTCCAAAATCTACGATATAAGTGAGGATTCTAATGACACAATAATGCGTAGTAAAACACCATCAAATGTATGCAATGTTGCAGTAAATGATTGTTTTTTTTTTCATGAAAGTCGAACGTCTTTGCAGCTTTAGTTAATTCATCAATAACAATTAAATCAATTATATGTTGATCTTATTGTAGGCCATTCAAAGTTGATCTATAAGCTCTAAAGCCCTCTCTCATAATAAAAGAAAAAAAAAAACATTTCCCTCAATACATTATTGGTTGTTTTTACAATGTTAAAAGATGCCACATGTATTTTTTGACAAATAAAAGGTTAAAACTATCACCTCTTTCCCTCATCAGTTTCAATAAAAAATTGCACGAGAACGGGACATCTAAATAAAGAAATATTGAAAATTGAACATTATTTTGTCCGTATTATAATGTTGATAACAGTGCTTTTTGTCCGAAATTTGCTTTTTGCCCGATTTTGCTTTTCGTCCGAAACTGTTGCGTTTTGTCTGTCGCTTTCAGTCCAATTTGATTCTCGAGGAACATACTTTTGGTGCTGATCTATTTCCAGCATGAAGTTAGTTTATTCTTTTATTCGTAAGAGATCAAGCAGATTCATACACGGACTACTTAAGAAAGAAAACCCATAAACAATAGCCAAAACTTCTTTTTAAGTTTTCGTTTTACAGACAACAATGTAAATTCCATTTTTTCAAATGAACAACTTAAATCATCAATTAATCCCGACACTAAAGATTACCCTTATCTAATATACCACTGATGCAGCACCATCAGCATCACACCTCTAAATATATATTTGTGGTGGCTTATGGTGGCTTTGTGTTGTTATTACTCCCCTTTGGGTCGTTATCTCTTTGACACATTCCCCGTTTCCCTTCTTTTTTCTATTTGATATGGGAAGATGGATGAGATATTAATAAATGCAAAATTCATTGCTCAAATGACACACTGAATATGACTTGTCACCACACGTGTAATTGTAGGCACGCATAGAATAGCCTCGTGTATTTTTCTCAATGGTTTTGTAATTATTGAACCCGCTTTGTTTATTAATCGGACAAAAAGGCAAAATTGTCAGTCTCAGTTGCATATAACAACGGACTAAACGCAAAAATATCGGACAAGGAGCAAAATTGTCGGACAAAGAGCGAATCCGACAAAAAACTACGGACTAAACGAACAATTTTCGGACATTGAAGCAAATTTTCGGACAAAAAGTGACGGATTAAACGCAAATAAATCGGACAAAAAAGCAAAATTTTCGGACGAAAGGGAAAATCGGACAAATAGCGTTGGACTAAACGCAAAAGTTAAGGACAAAAAACAAAATTTTCGGACGAAAAGAGAAATAGTACAAAAAGCAAATTTCGGACAAAAAGCACTGTATCACACTGTAAAAAGGTTAAAAATGTATGTTCACATGTATGACAACATTTCATATGCAATCAGCATTTTTTAATATTTTATGGTCATAGCATCTCTTGTGTTACAGGTCCTTTTACATTCTTCTCTCCTGACCGACTAGCCTTCGAACGACTTGGAGATGAGTACTACAAATTCAGAAATAATACAAAGGCCATGGAGGCCTTCATCAAGTTCCACACTGTCCGCCATGTGTATACCTATGACGAGTTACATGTCAATGAAAAGACATTATGGACCTTACATCCAGAGAGAATTAGAGTAAATTATTACCACAGGGGTGATGTAAGTATAACATTGTAAAGACGAAATGAGTATATGAAAAATGAACCCTTTGAACAATATCTATTCTAACATGGCTCTTGTTATTCGTCAACAGTATAATACTCGATAACCATATATTTCTCACATGCGCAAATGGTATCGGATCATGAGTAAACATGATGAAAAACAATAATGTTTTTAATTTTGTTCGTCTTAGTTTATGAAGGAAATAAAGGTTAAGAACAGTTTGTATCATGCCATTCAGACACGTAAATGTGTATTGTTTTGCTTTCGATTTGAATTTTGAACTTGCATCTATTTGAAAACGCCAGATTGTGTACTGTGACGCCACAGACCAGACGCAGACAGAAATGGAGGCGAGAAATCCGCCTTCTCTTGTAAAGTCGCTTCGGAATGGAAAAATTCCATTTTCTGTCATGTTAGAACCGAAATAATTCATGGCAGGTATATGGTTATTATCATTTAACCATGCGCTCGGCCTTTATATTTGAAAATAGAACCCTCGCTAACGCTCTGGGTTTAATTCGAATACAAAAGCCCAGCCCATGGTTAAATTTCAAAAAACCATATACCTGCCATGAATTATTTCTTAAATAAACCTAACTTTGTTTATCTAACGTACCTTCCCAATGCTTCACATTTCGACACCCAATATACTTTAACTATGGTCAAATAAACGACAAACCTTACCCGTTTTTTTTATTTACCAAGATCTAACATGCCACATTTTAATTTTACAAACTTTGTTTTTGTTTTTTATAACTTTACAGTCTGAAAATAAACGATGAATATTCTTTATCACAAAATAAAATAATCTTTATCATTTATCATCTGTTTAAAAAACGGGAATATATTTGAGAACACGGTATCGATATTTATACTATAACTAATCCGAGATTCTGATTATAGCAAAATATTCAACGAATGATCGAATAACGCAGTAATTTACGAATGTGCGAAGCGCGTGAGTGAATTACAGCGTTTTTCGATCATGAGTTGAATATTTTCGATAATCAGAATCTCGTATTAGTTATTGTTTTTATTATATAGATTTTCTCAAATATACAGTGGGTCAATTTTAGATTCATTGCATGAACTACGTTTTCTATGTTAATCCGCTGCGACGTTTACTTAACAACAACGTTGACAACGTCATTGTGACGTCACTTCCTAGAGTGAAATTATGGAAAATAATTTCACAGTTAATTATCACTTTTATTTCACTGGGAAATTTCAGTCTTTCATAGCAATCTATATAATAAAATCCAAAATCGTTTTTTTAACTAAACACGTTTGACAGTTTCTTCATATCTATTTTTTACGTTCAAAATAAAAAAAAAATCATAGAATGTTACCTCATAGCTGAAGTTATATGTTGGTTTGATGTGTGAAAATAAGACAAAATACAATCAAACAAAAATAAATAAAAAACAACCAAAACAATATTTATATATCAAAATTGAAAATAAAAACAAAAATCATTACATCCATTACAACTTCAAGTTTTTAATGCAGCCGTATGCGATTTGCGGCTTTCCAGATTATATTTGTGCTACTGAAAAATATTTGAATTTTATAACAATGATTCTTTTTCAGACACTTTTGATTCAAGGGTCAAGAATTATGGCAAAAGATTTAAGAACAAAAAATGGTATCATTCATGTTGTGCACGATGCCTTCTTTCCACCAACCGGAAGCATAATGGATGTCTTATGGAATGATCCGGATTATACCACCTTCGTTCATGCTATTCAGCAAACAGGCATGACCAAATTGCTTCAAGAAGGTACATTATATATATAATACTCAAATGCTACATAACTATATTTTATATAAAATATAAATAATGAAACGATTAGAGTAAATGCATATGAGACAAAGTCTTTACAAATACATGGTAAAACAAGCAATGGAACAACGCTTGTATTCTTCATGATTTTTGTCTCGCCTGCGACGAAATTCGCGGAAGCGAGACATAGCGATCCAAATTCCGTCGTCGTCATAATTATTTATTAACAGCGAAGTTGTAATAAAGGGAGAACAATTAAACACTATGAGTATCCTCCTTTATTGCTTTCTACACGATAGCCACAGTTTTTAAACCGGAAGTGAGAGGGGAGATAAATCATGTAAAACTGGAAATGGGTCAATTGTTCAAGTTTTTCATAGGTTGAATCGAGTCATTTAATCTTTATAGAATTGTGTCAAAATTGGACAGAAGCTAGATAATGGTCAGAAAATTACCTCCAGCTAAAAAATTGGATTTTTTTTTGTTTTTCCGTATTTTTTCCGCATTCGAACTTATTGTTTTTTAAATGTTTAAAGTTTTTTAGACGTTGAATAAAGTTATTTAATCTGATTGGAATATCATAAAAACTGGTCAGAAGCTAGAAAATGTTAAGAATATTACCTCAAGATGAAAATTTTGAAATTAATTTTGTTCATTTTCCGTATTTTTTCCGTATCCGGACTTAGTTTTTTTTTTTTTTGCAAAAAAATTGAATGTTAACCCACAGATTAAAATTAACAATGATAGGATATGGAATAAATGCAAATGAGACAAAGTCTCTACAAATACATCTAGAAGTTGAATAAAGTTTTTAAATCTTATTGGAATTTATTAAAAAGTGGTCAGAAGTTAGATGATGGTCAGAAAATTATCTCCAGCTGAAAAAAAAATGGAAATGTTTTTTTTTTCATATATTTTTGCGTATTTGGACTTAGTTTTTTGCTAAAAATAATAATATTTTTTCATAGATAAAAGTTCTTTAGATAGTGAATTAAGTGTTTGTGTCTTAACAGAATTTCATTAAAATTGGACATTGCTGCGTGCAGTGTGCAGATATGTGACAAGCTGTTGGAATTTCCATTCTGGTCCCAACTTTGGTAAATTTCCTGAAAATAAAGAAAACCAATAATTTTTGAAATTTCTGCATACAATTAAGAAAATAAGGCCATTCTATGATGCCAAGCATAATTTAGAATGCGTAAGAAATTAAAATTAGAGTTCAAACATTGGTAAATTTCCTGAAAGTGTTCAAGATATGCAGTTTTTTTTGGAATTCTTCTTAGCAACCATGGTTTTTGAGTGGATTTGAAATGAACAAACATTTCAATATATAAAATGGAAAAATTTTTGATTCTGATTTTTTGGTAAATTTCCTGGAACTCTCTCAGACCAATAAATATTTGGAATTCTAGCAAGCAACCATACTTTTTTCAAATATATTGATGAAAACAATAATTTTCAATAATGGAAAAGCAAAAATATTTGAATCCTTTTTTTGTAAATTTTCTGAAGCTCTTCAAGACATGTAATTTTTTGAAATTCTTCTTAGCAACCATGATTTTTTAGTGAATTTGAAACAAACAAACATTTCTATGATTAAAATTGCAAATAATTTTTATTCTGATTTTTGTTAAATTTCCTGGAACTCTCCGAGACCAATTAATTTTTGGAATTCTACCTAGCAACCATACTTTTTTTAACATATATTGATGAAAACAATAATTGTTTTTTGTATATGTGCGTGTCTTCATTTTCTTTTCTGTGCCGTGCTCATGTTATGTCTTCGTTTCTTTGTTTTTCCGACGTTGCCAGTGTACTTGGATTGTTCTTTTCAGACTGACGGTTCGGTTCTAACTTACTTTTCAATAATGGAATTGCAAAAATATTTGATTCCAATTTTGGTAAATTTCCTGAAACTCTTCAAGACATGCAATTTTTTGAAATTCTTCTTAGCAATCATGGTTTTTGAGTTAATTTGAAATAAACTAACATTTTGACGATTGAGATTGCAAATATTTTGAATCGATTTTGGTAAATTTCTTGTAACGCTCTTAGACCAATTAATTTTTGGAATTCTACGTAGGAACCATACCTTTTTAAAAAAAAATATATTGATGAAAGCTGTATTTTTCAAAAATGGAATTGCAAAAATATTTGATTCCGATTTTGGTAAATTTCCTGAAACTTTTCAAGATCAGTTTTTTTTTTGGAATTCTGCCTAGCAACCATACTATTTTAAATACATTTTGAGACACATGGCTCCGAGGAACCTTTACGAATTTTTCATCTTAAAGTCACCACGAGGCCATCAAAATGAGCTTTGCTCATACCTCATAGTAAGTTGAAGACCACTCCTAGCACCGGTTTAAGCGGAATTTATCGCTAGATATCAAGCAATGCTACATCCGTGCTGCCGCACTAATGCATGCGTTATCACATAAAATAAAATGGCAGTGTTCTTACAACTGCTGTCATCCATTGCCCGACAAAACAAAAAAAAACAAAAAAAAACAAAAAAAAACAGAACAAAAAACAAAGCAAAACAACAGAAGACAACCAAAACATATGAACAACCACAGGGCGCTCATCGAGTCAATTGTAAGAAAAAATGGCAATATAAAATATTGATATGGTGGCATTATAAAAAGGTGTTCAGAATAACATTTTGTATTTACCAAAAATAAAATACCAAAAGTTTGAAAATATTACTGTGTATCCATATGAAAAATTCTATCAAGAACAAGTACGGCATAACGAAAATATTTTGAGCAGACACAGAAAAAACAAAAAAACATTTAGCTCAGTCCTTTAATTTCAGCTTCCGCTACAAAGACGATGTACTTTCTTTAAATAATCCAAAATTCAAGGAATATTTACACCAGATCTATCCCAATGAGCTTGAAATCAAAGAGACTACTGATACACCTACTTCAGCTTCGTACCTAGATCTTTTGATATATATTGACGAAGATGGACGTTTGAAATCTAAGCTATATGACAAACGTGATGACTTTAACTTCCAAATTTTAAACTATCCTTTCTGAGCAGCAATATACCTTACTCTCCAGCATATGGAGTGTACATTTCACAGTTGATTCGTTACTACCGAACATGTTGTTTATACAGTGATTTTTTTTAATAGAGCAAAAACACTGTTCCAAAAGCTGCTTACCTCTAGTTGAAGACCCTCTGGCGACATCAAGATGTAGACAGGAATAAAAGCCCTGTCCTTGATAAATTTGAGTTTTCTATGTATCGTGTGCGTTTTTGTCACATGTACATTCACTCCATATCCTTTTATTTTTCCTATTAGTCAGGGATTCGTTCAGCCTTTGTTACTTTCATCCCTGCAGAAATTCTATGGCCGTCACCATATCATCATTGACAGAAATGGCGTGTCTGTGTCCCAAATGAAAACGGACATTTTCAGCTAGATTTCACGTGTTAACGAATTTGACATACCCGGTTTTGACTCGACCCTGGATTGACTCACTAATAGTGTGACGGATGGACTAGTGGAGCACGACATACTTATCCTTCCGGAGCACCTGATGCAACTCCCGGTTTTGATGGGAGTTCACACTATGAGTGCCTTAGTTCTTAATGTCGTCTTTTTTTTTCCGTGCATTGTGGCTGTCTCACGTCCTTGTTTTGTCTTTGTTTTTCTCTGTTGCCGTTTTTGCAATGTCTTTGGACTTTGACCACTTCCCTTGTTCCTTCGGTATTCTACTGCCGTTGTCTCTCTCGTTGGGATTCTTTTTACGGACTCCACAATGCAGGATGATAAGGTTTAGTCTTAATTTAGCTTAACATTTCCCATTCGTTTGTTTTATTTTTGTTTTGTTTTGTTTTTTTTTTTCTTCTTTTTTTTTGGGGGGGGGGAGCTTTTGTTGCTGTTGTATTTTTTATGTTGGTTTTTCTTCTTTATTCCTTTCTGTTAAAGGTTAAAACATTCGAATATAAATAGATAAATACTAATTTGGAATTTTTTGTCGTTAAACTTTATATTGGATACATATCAAAATGTCTTGTTGTCAATTCGTTACATGTAAATAATATTGCGTTGTTCTTTTTCAGATGGACCATTTACTGTGTTCGCCCCACAAAATGCAGCATTTTTACAGTTTGGTGTTGTCGAATTACAAAAGTTACAACAGAATATAACAAACTTGAGAAGTAAGTTGATACCCTCCGATGATATAAAATCATGTCAGGCATTCATTTACTCATCAGTATATTAAAACATTTGGCTAATTCACGTTTTTTTTTGCTGATAGTGCATATGAAATTAAGCATCTTTACTTCGATCAAAAGCCAGTTATCAGCCTTCCTTACCATGCATTTCCGAACACTGGCCTTCGTTTAAAACTATATACAATAACAGTTTTAATATGCCCGTCTTGGACTGGATGAAGAATGGTTTGTTGTAGCTGCGGAACCGTAGCTCTATAGGTCCTTTTATTTTTTTCTGATTTGGCGGACCATAGAGCTACGGATTTTCCCATATATAAAACGTGCGATTTTGCGACACGAATTTTGTCGCACGTTTGTGGGAGTTTTTTGACAACCGGACGCCAAGCGGGGGCAGTCTCATTTATGTATTTCGTTTCTTTAAATGTTTATCCGCAACCTTCCATATTTATTTACCAATAAATATTCATTTCCTGCTCATTATCATAACAAACGTCATCGTTGGGGTCAAACCGCCTTCGGCCATCTTGCTGACATTAATCTCATTGGGAACGAGACTTTTCGGGAGGCGGGACTAAATGAAAATCGTAGCCGGAATGGATATCCCAAAGTAAATATTTTGTCAATCTCTGGATTGAATATAAAATTTTCTCACTATTGCAAAGCTTTTTGAATGCAAATAATTAATTCATTTGCATTTAAGAATTATTCCTGTAGAATTTTGAGATATCCGTTCCGGACATGACTTGGCATTTATTGCCGCCTTACAAAATGTCACGTGACTGCGATATTCAAAATGGCCACAGAAGTAGGCGGGATTACATTTATATTCGGACAATTTCCTTTATAAATAGATAATTATGACTCACCTTGCATAATAATATGTTGCAAGTATTAGAAAAATGTTTGAGGGAACGAAATGAACAAACTTTAGTAAGCGTACTTGGTGTCAGCCTGTCAAAAAACTCCCAGAAACGTGCGACAAAATTCGTGTCGCAAAATCGCAAGTTTTATATAAGAGGAAATCCGTAGCTCTATGGTCTGCAACTATCAGAAAATTAGCACAAGGACCATAAGAGCTACGGTTCCGCAGCTAGGTTTGTTGTTGCACCTGTACTCTAACTGAAGAACGCTTTTACCATTTTCTTGAAATTTAACAGACTTCTTGGAACCATTGGAGAATCATTTCATTTCCAAAGTTATTGGACTTTGTATTAATAAAAACTTTCCTTCAATATGTCCTTCTTTATCTGAAGAATTGTTTTCTTTGAAGGCTTTGGATATTTCATAATTCTAAAAAAGAAGAGGCGTATATATCACGTCTCAGTGCATCTAGTATTCAATAACTTATTCATCTTATCAGGAGAATTAAGATTATATTATAGTTTATAGGTTTGAGAATTTCAACTGCTTTCAAGATGTTCTATTATTCTTCAAATGGGTAAGGGTTGGAATGTGTATACAATCGCTTGGGGTTTCTGGTATCTGTCAACCACCTTATCATCAGCGAAAAGATTGTATACAAATGGGATGGGAACCTAAGCTGTTTTAAAAATATGGTGGGGATGGGATTTACCCCTACGGGGCTTCTGATATACATTAACCAATTCATCTCATAAGTAATTAGTTGGTGATCTAAACTGTCTTCAAGGTATAGTGTAATTCTTAGACTGCCAGTTGGCAGGGAAAACTCTTTTGGCTTCTGATATGTATAAACCAGTTCATCTTATCACGAGCAATAAGATTAAATATGTTTTTTGGGGGGATCGGAGGCTAATCTTTTTTTCAAGATACAATTGGTATAATGTTTTGGTCTGGATGTGGGTGTGAAAACCCCTAGGACTGATTGTATATATCAATAATTTATCATATCATAAACAATAAGCTTATATATGATTCAGGGTTGGGATCCTCGGCAGCTTTGATATATTTTATTATTCTTAAACAGAATTCATAAAAATTATTGCAGTTGGAGTGAACATATGTGTTATGGTCTCATGTTCATTTACTCCATATTCTTTTGTAAAATATTGCATGGGGTTGGAAGGGGAGGGTGGAGTTAATCAAATGCTTTTGGTATGCATCCTCCAGTCTATAGAATAATGGGTTATAAGAATTTACATGTATGTGGTTTAGGGATGAGGAGGAACATAACCGTTTTCAAGGAAATCAATAATTTTTAAAATTGTTGGGAAAGAGACAATCCCGGGGGATGCACTAGTATCTATCATTTAATTTAAATGATTATGAACAATAATATATATCTCATGGTAATGAATTTGGAATATTTATTGTTCAGAATGCCAGAGATTATCTTAGGGCTGTTTATTTTTAAAAAAATCATAATATTCTTTAAAAATCGCTGAAATTATCACTTAAATTATTCTTGTACACGATTGGCCTAAAAAATTTGCATTTTTGGGAAATATTTGTACATCAAAAAATTTGCCATTTTCACCGACGGGTTGAAGATTCGTAGAATTAGAGATTTTCGTACTTCACATTTAGAAAAAAATGTTCAAAGCAAAATATCAAACTTTCATCCACACACTTTTGTGCATAATGCTTCCAAACTTCAAATTTTGGTTCAAAAATATAGTCTCTATCATTGTTTCCAGTTTATTACGTATCAAAGTACGTATCTCAAATCTATATTAAATTATTAAACATTTAACTATCAAAATTTGAGAAATTATCGTAATAAACGAGAAAACAATGTTAGAGATTGTTTCTCTCATTTCTACTTAATTTATTTGAAGTAAAGTGATCTCTGTGGTCTCCATTCTCAAATATGCAACCATTTTGTTGCTATCATCGTTGCTATTTATATTGTTGCGCTTTTCATTAAAAATGATGTAGAGTGGAATATTTTTAATAAAAATGTTTATTAACTCAGTTAACTGTTAAATGTCAATGATGTTATAAGAGCCGAATCAGACTGACTAAGATACCTTTTCTGCCTACACTCATGGATTATACAAGAAAATCGGTATTTTGTTAAATTACATCGAAATTCTTTTTAAATTCTTTGTTTTAAATTATAGAAATAATTTTGTCATGTGTGTGTTTTTTTTTTTTTCACTTTCATGATTAAGATAAAATATTTCATTTATTTGACAATTTTCAAGGAAATAAGTCTTTAAAATCGTTACGTTTAAGTGATATTTTCACCTATTTTTACCTATTTTGTTGGCATTCAAGGAATATATAAAATATAAAATGTTGGCATTCAAGGAAGACACCGTTAAAATTTGCTAGAAATTAGAGAAAATACGAATATTGCATATTAATGACAAAAAGTATACATGATTTAAGGCTTCTCTCGGCAAAAAATTAAAAGAATTAAAAGGTGCAATATTGCCGAAGCATTTGAAGAAGTGTTGTTGTGAGACTGTATCCTTTTAATCATTTATATTTTGCGACCCTTCATATCTTTAGGTATCTACTACCTAGGATAATACCTTCGTCTAGAAACCTATAGTGCTTGGTCAACCGTTACTCTTGAAAGACAATAATTGTATAATTTGTTCCTTCGGTATTCTACTGCCGTTGTATCTGTCAGAAAGCATGTAATATGCGATTATTTTCATCATTTCTTCTCTATTCAGCATTCTTCAATATAAACAAATATATACTACTTTCAAGCATTAACGGAACCACCGTCCAAAATACAGTTATCCATAATTTGAATTGTCAAGCTGCAGGGCATATATTTCTCTTATAATTTCTCATTTACGTTGACGTCAACAATAATAGTTTTTCTATTTATGGTCATATATATCTTTTCTGTGCAGTTTATATTTTACAATTTCATATGTTGTATTGTAGAAGTTTTAGAATATCACATCATAAGAGGAACGATCTACTCTGTTGGTATTCAAGATAGAAGCTATCCATCAATGTATCATCGCAGTGCAATTAATTTATCTTCCACAATTATGGGTATGTATATCATATTATTAAAAAGTTGTCTAAATTTTACACCATATTGGCAACGAAATCTTAAGATGATAATGAATAAACATATTCATCTGCTGGAGGTACATTCACTTCATGACGTCATAATGTAGTGAAATATATAACAAAACAATCATGGTCTTTTATACAGATGAATGCGCTTTTTCCCCTGGTCTCGGAGAATATTACTTTACTGGTCAATACAAAAGCGTGTTCATCTCTTCAAAAGGCCATAATTGTATATTATTAAGTGAAATGCACGTTTTTCATTCATTATATTATACTTTAGAGGGTTTAAAAGGGCAATTTAATCTGACATATGTAAGATTTTAATAAAACCTGCCAAGGTGACAGTCTCAAAAATTTTGGAGGTGTTAATTTTCTACTGTTACCCTCTGTTCATGGTCCAAGGATGGAATTAAAAAAGCTCTCGGTACAATTCAATGAATAATTACTGTCAAATATAGTATACCAGACAGCTCTCATCATGGAAGTCTTATACCTAGCATGTAATGACCAGCATCTTTAAGCAAGGTTAATTTTTTTAAATGCTATCAGGACCAAGTCGAGGTAAAAATGTCTACATATATGGTAAAACCATAAAGCTCTCATCATATGCAAGTCAAATACCCAATGTGCATACCTTAACACTTGATGGCTACCTTCTATAAGCAAGGTTAGAGTTTTTAAAACCCCGACAAGGCAATATAAGGAAGTAGCGTATCAAATATGTAGCACTTAATGACTACCTTTTGTTTGCAATTGACAATGAAGGAATATTTTTTTTAATTTCAAGTCTATTTTTAATTGCCCTGAAATCAAGGTCCAGGTCAAAATGTCTACAAATCTGGTAGCTCCAAAACCTCTAAACAAAAGAAAGTGGCGTATCAAATATAAATACCCTAACACCTTTTGTAAGCAAGTTAAATTTTCTTAAATGCCCTTGGGTAAGGTCAAGGTCAAAATGTCTACAAATACAGTAAATCCAAAACCTCCGAACAAAAGAATGTGGCACATCAAATATGAATATTCTAGCACTTAATAACTACCTTTTAGAAGGTCTAATTTTTTCATATGCCCTGAGGACTAAGTCGAGGTCAAAATGTCCCCTTTAACATCTCCCATTGTATACAAGTCACATACTAAGTATAAACACCATAATAACAATGACCCGCTTCTAAGAGAAATCAAATGTCTACAAATATGGTACTCCCAGAAAGCTTTCATCATATGCAAAGCAGAAAAAAATTCAAATCCTTAATGACTACACTCTTAAAAAAATTCCATAAGGGCAAGATCCAGGTCAAAATGTCAATAAATATGGTACCGTCAGAAAACTCTCATAATATGCAAGTAAGATACCAAATATGAATACCCAATAACTTAAGGATTAGCTTCTAGAATGAGGGTTAGAGTTTTGGAAAATTGTCATAAGGGCATGCTAAAGGTCAAATTGTCTAAATATATTTTACATCCATAAATCTTTCATTTCATCTCGTAGCAAATGTGAACATTCTAGCACTTAAGGTCGCTATAAGAGAAGCAAATTTTAGGTTTTGCTGACAGCGCCAACGCCGGGGATATGACAATTGTTCTCCCGACATTTGTCCCGGCGAGCTGAAAAATAGAGAGGCCCAACATTTTAAAAGGATACCGCATATTCATACATTTAGTCAAACTGTTGTTCAAGTTGGATTGTTGAGGTGTGCAAAACTGTACAGAAGGTTGGGTTTCATACATTACAGTTTTGTTTTATTCTGCTGATTACTTTTGCCTTCATTTTGCAGCCCTTGTGCCTTGGACATAATTGGACATTATTTTCGTGATTTTATATATAAAAAATTAAGATAGGTAATTTGTAATTATCTTTCCTATATTATAATTTTTTTTACAGGTGATAAAGTATACGCAAATGGAGCACTTATAACAAAGAAGGATATACACGCAACTAATGGAGTTGTACATAAACTGAGTAAATTTCTTACTCCACCCGACTTGCATGACCTAATACACTTTAAGGAGCCTTACGTATCAACTAACAATTCCATGCCTGGTTTTGGATAATACAACAATGGGATATTCGAATTTGTATTGTGTGTCAAATAGAAATAGTGAATGATACTAAATGTATTTTTCTACAGTAGATACAAGTATATTCATTTTATATAAAAGAGATATTCTAGATATGAGCTTCTATTTTTCAATACAAGTTGATATATTCTAACTTATTTTACACACAATATATATTATGTACTAGTTTAATCTTACCCAAAGTAACCTGAGTAATATTAAAGCAAAGGTAAATGCTCAAATATCAAAAACCGAGACTTAAAATGTAGTAAAGTGCTCTAGACCAATCAGATATCAGGATTTCAGTTTTTTATTTTGTAGAACATAAGAAATCATGTTCTTACTAAAGGTTGTAATGCAAATCAACACAAATCAAAGAAAGACTAAGGGGAGGGTGTGATCATTTCTTTTATCAAAAAGCAAGAATAAAGCATTAGAGGATACAAATGGAGTTTGGAGGTTAAAAACTACCTTTTTGGAAATATTTTTTCAAAACATTGTGCAGAATAAGTTATCAAGACATAATCATGGATACAAATTATGTCATTGGAATCGGGAACTTGTTATAATCAAATCGGAAAATCAGCCCCCCCCCCACCTCAAACCAAAAAAGATAAAAAAATGAAAATTAAAAATACATACCCGTTGTAAGCACATTTTGTGCCTGCTCAGTTCCATAATATAAAAGTATAAGTAAGTATAATTTTAATCATCTCTTTATAACTTCTGGAAGCTCTAAACTTTCCTTCTCCATAATAAATAACTCTATAAATAATATATATAACACCCGTTTCATCGCTTTCGAAGTTTTCTATAGACCTTAATTACTCCAATTATGTCCTCCATGGGTGGGGTCAAATTGGGCTAGATTAGTCTATCTATTGTGTGTCTATAATGTTTGATAATTGTTTTTATTTCCGATTCTATTTGGAACCTTACAATATCTAAATTTTGATAAATTTTGTTGAAAACTTGGGAGCATCTCTTTCATGAAAAGCCCTGTCCTAAGCTTATTTTGGCTTTACATTTATATTATATTGGTTATTTGTTCTCTATCAGTTTTTAAACATCTTTAAGTTTATGGACTTCCAAACGTTTAGATTTTATCTGCACTGAAGAAACATAAGTTGTCGAAATGCGCATATGCAGAACCTAAATTCACCGTAACTTCGGTATTTAGTTATTTGTTACCACTGGGTCGATGCCTCTGCTGGTGGACTGTTAGTCCCCGAGGGTATTCACCAGCACAGTAGTCAGTTCTTTGGTGCTGACCCGAAAACCGATTCTATTTGGAACCTTACAATATCTAAATTTTGGTAAATTTTGTTGAAAACTAAGAAGTATCTCCCTCATGCAAACCTCCGTCCTTAGCTTATTTTGGCTTTACATTTAGATCATATTGGTTATTTGTTCTCGATCAGTTTTTAAATATCTTTGAGTTTATGGACTTCCAAACGTCTAGATTTTATCTGCACTGAAGAGACATAAGTTGTCGGTATGCAGTTGTCATATGCAGAATTTAAATTTACAGTAACTTCGGAATTTAGTTAATACTTGAGCACTTTACAGTATTTTAAAATTGTGGGAATATGATTATCCCTTCCTCCTGATAAGTACTCGCTACCACTCGTACATATTCACGAGAGTTTTTACAAATATTAAACATAACTCTGACCCAGGAAAAAATGGCATTTCTAAAAATATTTTATACTATTTTTCTCGGCTGGGTTAAACATTATATAACCAGACGCAAAATTACAAGCGACCTCGGCTTACCTTAACCATTCAGCAGAAATCTAGCTTATTAAGGGTGAACCTAAATTAGTTTTCAGAATTATTCTATATGAATCTGATAGGAAGAAGATTCATGTGCCATTTACATTTAGTATACTGTATGCATTTTTTATTATCCATTTATAACAAAATACCGAAGTTGCTGTTAATTTGAATTCTGCATATGCGCATTTCAAAAACTTATGTCCCTGCAGTGCAGATAAAATTCTAATATTTGGAAATCATGAACCCAAATATATGTAAAGGCTGATGGAGAACACGTAATGTATTCTTTATCAGTCTTTACATATATTAGATCTAAATCGAAAAGCCAAAACCAGCTAAGGACAGAGCTATGCAAGAGGGAGATACTTAGTTTTGAACAAAATTTAGTAAAATTTAGATATTGCAATTTCCTGATAAAATCGGTTTTCGGGTCAGCAACGAAGGAATGACTACTGGGTTAGTAAATCCCCTCGGGGACTAATAGTTCACCAGCAAAGGCATCGGCCCAATCATAATAAATAGCAAAATACCGATGTTGCTGTTAATTTGAATTCTGCATATGCGTATTTCGAAAAAAAAAAGTTTTATTAAGATATTGCAAGATTCCTGATAAAATCGCTTTTCGGGCCAACAACGATGTACTGGCTGCTAAATTGGTGATAACCCTCGGGGACTAACAATATTTCATGGATACTCATCATTTGTTAATTTACTAATCTTATGCTAGATCCGCCAATTTCCAGCAACTGAAGATAATATAAGCACTGGGTGTTAAGAAGGCTCGATCCTCAATTTGGAAATAAATAGGGTTTCATATAAATGTAATTTTTGCAAATAATTGAAAAAGAAGTTTTTAAGCGAAAAAATTGATAGGTCAATGATTTTGTTTTTTTAAATATAAGTGATTAAAACTTTGGCGGGAATGTCAAATCCTCTTCATTTTCATAAGTTTAACATAAGCACGGTTTCCCAACGAATGATTGTGACCGAATAAATAGGTTTTGACGAACTTTTTGAGAATGCCCATAAAGGGTATAAAATGAAACTATGAAAGAGGGATGCATGTACTAAACATTATAATGCTTTTTAATGGATTAAACCAGAGGAGTCCGAAAATCTGTCATGATATATCAAACCATGAGTAGCAGACCTGTTTAATGTCTAAAATTAACACTCGTTAAGACCGAAGGTAGTCGATCTTAAAAACTAAAACCTGCTCCGACCGATGTTTACTGACTATTAGAAACCTATTAGACAGACTATTTAAGAAAACTTGTGACATATATTATTTGCCGTCTCTTGACGTACGTTGCCCGGCCGTCCGTCTTCGTCCGTCGTAAATTTTAATCAAAGATCTTCTAAACTGAAACTGCTGTCCCAATTGAAAGCAAACTTGGTCAAAATAATCCTTTGGTTGTACTCTTTAAAATATGTCCGGAAAGTCCTCACCCCATCCAAGACCGCTACTAACGGGGAACTTAGTTTAAAATTGTAAATACTTGGATAATTTTGGTAATATTTGGTCACATTAGTCCTTATTTGTTCCTTCGGGAAATCTGTCTGGCAAGTCCGTATGGCATTCAATATGACGCTGCAGTTTAAGAAAAGTATTAAAGATCTTCTTCTCTGAAGTTGCAAGGCTTATAATTGACTTGGGGTCAAACTTGGTTGCAATAGTCCTTAGGTGGTCCCCTTTGAACACTTCATCCAAGACTGCACCAAGCAGGGAACTCTAGGAAAAAGTGATTTAAATATTTTCTCTCTGAAAGTATTCGGCCAATTGGAACATTGCCAAGTCACAATGGTTTTCACTTAGTTCCTTTTTGAAAAATATGTGTGGCATGTCTGCATTACATCCAGTATGACAACCAACTTGGAACATTTTACCATTTGGGTAAATATTCAAGATCTTCAGCCAATATGAACCAAATATATCACAAAAGTCTTTTGATAGTAACCCGAAAAAGTATGTTCGAGACATCTACACCTTATCGAGAATAGCAGCCAGTTCAACATTGGATCCTATGAGAAAACATATTCAAGGGTCTTCTTTTCTGAAATACTTTTTCAATAGGGAGCATAATTGGTCACAATAGTCCTTAGGTGTTTCCCTTTTAAAATATACCCAGCAAGTGTGTACTCTCACCAAGATTGCCACCGGTGGTGAATTTAGTATAGTGTAATGACCCAATGAGAAAACATGTTTCTTCGCTGAAAGAAAGTACTTTGTCAGTTGGAACCATCCTGGGTCACAAGTCTTCAGTTCGTCCTCTTTGAAAACATTTCCGACAAAGAATGCATTGCATTAACTTTGGTCACCAACGTGGAACCCGAAGGGAATGCATTCAAAGATCTCCTCAGAAGTCAAAAACCAAATTGGAACCAAGCTTGGTCACAATTGTAGTTGGATGGTCTCCTATAAAATGTGTATGGCAAGTTGGCACATCATCCATATTGGCTGCCAGCGGAGAACTTGCTTAAACATTTGACTCTTTGGGAAATCATATTCAAAGATCTTCTCTCCTGAAAGAAATTGGCCAATTGAAACCATACCTCGTCAGAATGGTCCTTATATGCCCCCCTTTGACGAAAATGTCCGGCAAATTAGCATGGCATCAAAGATGGCCGCCAGTTTGGAACATAGTTTACAATGGACCGTCTTCGAAAGAATTCACAGATATTCTCCTCTGAAGCCGCGAAGCCAATTAGAACCAAACAATAGTGCTGGGATGGTTCCCTATAAGGTCCACACCTCCTCAAAGGTGACCGCCAGCAGGGAACTGACTTTTACATTGGACCTTACGGGAAAACATATTCAAACATCTTCTCCTCTCAGAGCACTTGGTCAATCGGGACAAACCATAAACTTAATGGTCCTTAGATAGTCCCCTTCAAAAAGCTGACCTTAAGTTAAGACGAAAATGCGAAATGTCAAACGTTACGAGAGCTTCCAAATTACGACGTAAGATAAAAACGTGTCATAGATGGTCTTAGGAAATTTCTTATTCCTAACATAGCCTGGAGTTGGTGACAATTTCTTTATAATGTTTTTTCAATCCACTAGCTAATTTTGGTGACAAATTTGTGGTATACAAAGTGGGTCGAAACTCACAACTCAGAGGTGATAGGCTACAATACTTTTTTTGCTAAACTAGCTACCTTAACCACCCATATTCGGAGTAACCTCCTTTGACAAGGGTGAAACAAAAACGGGTGTATCACCTTCGACAAAGACATGTGTCAAATACTGTCCACCCAAAGCTACAAATAAATAACAAAATACCGAAGTTACTGTTAATTTTGTTTTCTGCATATGCGCATTTGGACAACTTATGTCTCTTCAGTGTAGATCAAATCAAAGTCTTAGGAAATCCTTATACCAAAATACGTGTAAAACTTGACATAGAATGACAGGAATAAAGTATTCCCTGTTCCTAAATAATCAAAATCACAAAAAAAACCCAAACAAACAAAAGCAAAAACAAAAACAAAAAAAAAAATAACAAGAAGTGGTGCCATCAGAAATGGCCATCCCCGCACTTCCCTATTTGACACAGAATACAGAGTTCCACTGAGAAGCTCACATGTGTCAAAATCGACATCTTGGGACCTCTTGTTTGCACCAACACCAATATCAAAAATCCAAAAGCTTATTGCGCATCTGCAGACTATTTGCAACAATTCTATTACAAAATTAAATCTATAAATCCAAAAATGTTGGAGGAGTTCCACTGACAAGCTCACATGTATGAAGATCTACAACTTGGGCCTCTTGTTTGCTCCAAAACCAATATCGAATATCTAAAAGCTTATTGCGCATCTGCAGACTATATGCAACAATTCTATACAAAATTAAATCCATAAATTCAAAAATGTTAGATTAGTTCCACTGAAAAGTTCACGTGTCAAGACAGACACCTTGGGCCATCTTGTTTGCACCAAGACTAATATCAAAAATCTGAAATCTTATTCCGCATATGCAAACTGTATGCAACAATTCTATAACAAAATTAAACCCATCAATTCAAAAATGTAGGAGGAGTTTCACTGACAAGCTCACATGTGTCAAAAGCAACATCTTGGGCCTATTGTTTTCACCAAGACCAATATCAAAAATCCGAAAGCTTATTGCTCATCTGCAGACTATAACAATTATATAACAAAATCAAATCCATAAATCCATAAATGTAAGAGGGGTTCCACTGACAAGCTGACATATGTCAGAATCGACAACTAGGGGCCTCTTGTTTGCACCAAGACCAATATCAAAAATCCAAAAGCTTACTGCGCATCTGCAGACTATATGCAACTATAACACTGACAAGGTTCATCTAACGGACAGACGGACGCAAAGACGGACAGACAAACAGACGGACAAACGGACAGACGTACGGACGGGACCAAAACAATATCACCGCATTTTCTTTAAAAAAGTGAGGGGATAAAAAAAACTGATAATTAGTGGATATAAAACAAATTTCTAAACTACGACAGGAATATAAGTAATAACGTCAGGAGCTAAGAAAGGGGCTTTGTTGTGTATTTGCCAAAATTATTCGTAAGTGCACTTATGCAGGTTAGGTACCCAGCAGATGTAACGAAGTTTGTTGATTTTCTCACTTCCATTCATACCTTAAACAAGTCTACACTGTTTTGTGTTTATTGAGGATGACCTCCGTTCGTATTATAGAGTTTTATAGGTATCTATGGCACGCCAAAGCCACAAAAATGAGATTAAATAGCATTATCTCTGGTAATGCTATTTTATCTGAATTTTTGTGGTTTTGGCGCAGATAATACATCATTACCTCCTAATAAATAAATATCGTAATTTTTTTAACATAGGTCTCTATGAATCACAGACATTCATGTAACGGTCACGGGTGTCAAGACAGGTAATTTAAGAGATGAAATATTTTAATTGTAATTGTGATATTGTAATTTTTGATAGATAAACATAACTTTATTCCCATAAACAAATTTTATAAAGACACAGTGAAAATAGATAATATATACACACATAAATACAAAATTCGTTACAAATGGCAAATGGATAAATCTAAACAAAAGCGAGAAAATCGAAAAAGAAAAGAAATTCTATTACATTTCCGAAATTTTCTAGGATCATAATACATAGTTTTTTTTCAGAATAAATTATTTGATCTAAAAAGATTGAATTTGATAAGTTATTGAAATTTATCTATCTACATCTGATTGGTTGCAACATAAATCAGATAATACAGTTCCCACAGATATTACGTCTGATTGGTTGATATTAGAAAACAGATAATACATTTACTAGCACGCCAAAGCCACAAAAATGCAGATAAAACTGTATTTACAGGTAATGCTATGTTAACTTAAGATAAAACATCATTACCACATAGATTTCATAGAGACCTATGTATAGAATATTTAAAGGTACTTATCAGGAGGTAATGAGGAAACCTGATAATACATGTCTGATAATGTGCGCCAAAACCACAAAAATTCAGATAAGATAGCATTACCTGACATAATGCTATTTTACCTTATTTTTGTCTTTGGTGTGCCATAGGTATCGTTTCTAACTGAATAGTCAACACCTGTCTCCTTCACCAAGCAGTCAGTAGTCAATTACAATGTATTTAAAGCTTATTGCAGATAAAAGCGATACTCTTATGGGCGTTTTTTGCTGGAACATCAACATAATTGTCATTGAGAAAGTACAGTTTCTTTTCTATATCGGGATGGTCGAACAGCGGATTTTTTTCTTTTAATGATTGCCTTACGACTCTTCATTCGAAGTGCAATTAATGACTGCATGGATCTGATCCTGTCGGACAGAGCTTGAACTTTTCATCCTGTCTCTTAACCTATAGTTTGGCATATTCCTTAACTGCGTTTATCAATATTTTAAAATTATTCTTTTGTTGTGGGATGGGTGGTGGTTCACAATATTTTGCACGTATACGTTTCAACGAATTTGAAGTGGTATCTGTCATTACCGGAAACAAAATGACAGAGGGTAAACTAGAGACTTTTTTAAAACCTTTTAGTGCAATTTTTGTGCAGTTATCTAATTTTAATTGGAGGATGACTGTTTATAGAAAATACCCATGATGTTTGATAAACAAGAGCTTTATGGCTTGTGGTCCTGTTTTAAGTATTAAGGGCTAATAGGACAAAAATGATACTTTAATGGCATGAAGTGCCTCATTTTAGTTTTGTCTTCGTCAGTGATGTTTGTGCTACCGATTTGTCCTTGTGATTGTTTGAATACTATAAAGATTTACCAAAGCTTTTCAAAATTTTACCATGGTACTGTTTGAGGGTTAGAGAAGTAACATGTACCATGGATTTCAATTGGTTTTGTCTAAGGGTTAGAAAATGGCATTAACCAATCCGCAACCAAACAGATCTTTCAAAAAATATATTCCTCACTGATAGTGTGACGGGTGTCGTTAGCGGGGCAGGACATGCTTACCCTTCCGAAGCACCTGATGTCACTCCCGGTTTTCATGGGAGTTCATACTATGAGTGCCTTAGTTCTTAATGTTATCTTTTTATTCCCGTGCATTGTAGCTGTCTCATGTCCTTGTTTCGTCTTTGTTTTTATCTGTTACCGTTTGTGCCATGTCTTTGGACTTCGATTTTTGTAGTCATCGCTTCCCTTGTTCCTTCGGTATTCTACTGCCGTTGTTTTTAGGTAAAAACTCCTATCATGCTATAAGTGTCAATAATTGACTAAGCGGTTACACATGAAATAGTATCCCAACAAATCAGAAAACCACCCCACGATATGACATGATCATCCATAGATTGAAGTAAAATTTCAAATTTTTGTCCCGAGTTCCTATCGTTGTTTACGTTTGTCTTTTGTATTTTTATTGTGGTTTTTTTCTTGTGCAATTCCTGTTTACTTTGTGGCATGTGACCTTGTTTTTCGGCCATTGTAGGCATTTCCTGTTTTATTCTATTTTACAAACTACTCAAAGTGTCAAGAATGTCTGAGTGCCAACATAATGGATATGGAGTAAATGTACATGGGTCAAAGTCCTTGCAAATAGAACAACGGGGCAACATATAACGTTACTTTGTAGTGTGCACGAATTATCTTAATTCAAAATGTGAATTATATTTGGAGTAAATGTTCTGATGTAACATATCACGGATGGATTTCGTGTGTACGGACTGTCTTAAATTTCACAAAATAGAACGTAATGTACCTACCTAGCTAGGGGTAAATTTAACTTTTCAAGATAAAACCATGCCACCATATGGTTATTCTCAGACAGATATGATTACAAATTAAGTCATCAATAATATCTACAAATCTACACATTTTACAGAACAATTACAACACTGAAACATGTTGGGGGTACTGCTTTTGACCGTTTTTGCTCCACTATGTCTGTCTATGACAACACCTGCCCCTTTGGATGTGGTGTCTACTCTTGTAGGAAGATCAACAGAATCCAAACTAGTAGATTTAGTGAAGGCTGCTGGATTAGCTGATGTACTCAGTCAGGGAGGTAGGCATATGAAAACGTCAACACACTTATGTTTATAGATCTTCCCTTTATGTGGAAGTGTTAAAAATTAACCTGGTTCAAGGTGTTTGCGAAAGAAATTACACAAGAAAACAAGGATATAATCAAAGAACGACGACAAAATGTTACATTTCTGTTTTGAACAGTGTTTTTTCATGTAGATTGAAATTTCATAATATCAAAAATACCATTTGTTTCTTTGAAAACCTGCCCTGGGTGAATTATTCAATTAGAGAACAAAATGGAAAATTAAATTTTAACGTTAAAGTGGAAGGATGAGAGTTCTGTTCAAAAGGTACAAATGCAGAAGAACGGCAGGTAGATTTTGAAAAAACTAACAGAATACCGAAGTTACTGTTTACTTAGTTTCTCCATATAGTCATATGGACAATTTATGTCTTATATCTCTGCAGTGCAGATCAAATCTAAACATTCCGAAATCCCTAAACTTTGAGTCAAATATTAACAATAAAACCTAAGAAATCATCAATTTTTCAAACTTAATCTTGAATCAAGAAAATACCCGAAAACCGATTGTATTAAAACTTGCAATATCTAATTTTTTTCCAAATTTTGCTTAAAACTAAGGAGTATCTCCCTCATGCATAGCTCTGTCCTTAGTTGTATTTTGTCTTTTCTATTTAGTCCCTTTTGGATATTTGTCCTCTGTCAGCTGTAACAATTTTTCGGTCAATGGACTTCCAAATGCTTTGGTTTGATCTGCACTGATGAGACATAAGTTGTCGAAATGTGCGTGTGCAGAAAATAAATTAACAGTAACTTCGGTATTTTGTTATTTACAATATATACAGATTATTGTAGTTCTGGGGAAACTGCAGTTAAGTATTTTCAAATTACTTAAAAAGAGCAGCTAAATTAATCTGGGATGTAGACCGGCTTACCCTTTCTGAGTCCCCTTTTGAAACATTGGAATGGATGGAGGAAAGGGTCAAATACCACACACATTTTTAAGTGTATAAATTATGTCAATAAAGAAACTCCTTCATTTTTAGTAGATAAACTCAAATGAATGTCTTCAACCAATATCTATTCCCTGAAAAATTCTTCCAATGAAAATTTTGCCATCACAAAGCCTAATACTGAAATTTATCAGAAATCTTTAACTTATATTGGACCGATGTTGTATAATTAACATGCTCTTTACGAAAAGTAAAGAGTACCTTCTCATTTGAAAATGAATTAAAGGAACAATGCTTCAACTAGTATGTATATGTATTATTTAATTTAATTTAATTCTTTATTTATTTCAAGAGGATTGACGACAGCCTATAGGCTACGAGCAGTTCTCCTCAACATACATACATACATACATACACATATACATACAAACATATATAAATACAAACATGTTTAAATACAAACATAAAGATATAAACAAGTGTGATAAAGACAATAGAAAAAAAAATAAA
>MJUU01004316.1:44797-58257 GCA_002080025.1 Modiolus philippinarum | reverse complement strand
TTCGCAAATTTTGGAATCAGATAAATTGTACATAAACAAATGTTGGTTTAGTCCGCTTAGACCAAGTCGTAATCTTGTGTGAACAATTTTTTCGTAACTGTGACCAAGAGAGTAAACATGTTTTCGAGGTGATTTTTCGCGATTTTTCAGTAAACGCTTGAAATTATCAAGAGTTGTAGCGGACACAATTTCTGGTGAAAGATTATTCCAGTCCCTAACGGATGACAAGAAGAAGGAGTTATAAAATGAAACAGTGCGTGCTCTCAATGGTATAATTTGGGAAGGTCTTCTCAGGTTGTAATTAGTTGTGTTATGACTCAAAAGTGGGAGGATATCTGCCAAATATGGAGGCACAAGATTATGTTTTATTTTGTATAAATAACATAATCTATGAAATTTGCGTCTATCTTTTAATAAGTCCAATCCAACTTCTCTTATTAACAATTGATGGCTAGTTAATCTTATAGCTCCTGTAATAATAAGACATGCTCGACGTTGGACATTTTCAATACTATTAGTATCCAACAGTGTGCAGTTGTCGTAAATTATATCGCCGTAGTCTAATAGTGAGCGTACAAACGTTTTATATAACTTCTCGAGACAAATTCTTGGTAATAAACGTCGCATTTTCAATATGATGTCTAGACGTTTATGGCATTTTTTACAGATTTCAAGAATATGATTAGACCAGGTCATCTTATTATTAAGGATAAAACCAAGATGTTTATGACTGTCCACTTCTAAAATAGGAACATTATCTAGAAACAGTGGTGGATGCGCTTCATGTATTATTTGCCACGGTCAAGGAAATGGCAAAACTTTTAATGTAACATTGAAGTCAAGATTAACACCCCAAGCTTTCACAATGTGTTAGATTCATCGATGTCAAATGTCTACATTGTTGACATATCAGACGTGAAAACCTTTGTACGACAGTGAGTCAGTAAGGTTGAGAGCGTGGGGGTTAAATCCTAATGTCGGTAAATTGAAAGTTTTGTCACTTGCTTGACCGCAGCAATAACTGGAAAATAAAAAAAAAACTGTACGAATGTTTATCATATTTTGATTTCTAACGATTTGGCCATACCACTTGTTTTATTACTTATTACGGTATTTGTTTTATTAAAGGAGGGCCCAGGGAAGATAAGTTTAATTCATATTTGTCTTGATTAAAGCGAGAATTATAAATGTATACGACAAATTATAATTTTTCAAAACAGCTGTTTTGTTTGACACATCGACTGAACTTTGACAGTGAGTCAAACACAACATGTGCTAGATACAGAACGAGGGTAAAAAAAACAGGTACTCGGCTAGTTTTTCTTCGCGAGTTGTCAGGTCAGGTTGTCAGGTGAAATAAAGAAAACAAATTTTTTGACGATTCGTTGATTGTGTCAAAAAATTTTGATGAAATAGAAACCCGTCCCATTTTCCTTCAAACTTTGATGGAATTTGATGAGAATTAACCAATCAAATTGTAGTTTTGAGATGATACAACTTTTGCTTATAAAACAGAAACACGTGGCATAAAACCTGTAGAAATAAAATGACAGTAATCAAATGTTACAGAAAATTTTACTGGACGAATGACATGATCAAGTATGGTTAGTGATGACAGCTGTCACGTGATTAAACCATAAACATGGCAGGAAAAAATTTAAAATGTTCAGAATGGAATGAAATTTTACAGGAATGTTACTGAGCATGTGTAGAAACCAACCTTGGTTTTAAAAACATCAAAATGGCGACCGTTGCTATGGGGACAGAAAATGGCGGGAAATTTTCAAATTGCTCCAAAATGACTGAAATTTGACAGGAAGGTTACTAAGCATGTGTAGATACGAGTTTTGGTATTTAAAATATCAAAATGGTGACCGTTGCCATGGAAACAGCAAAATGGCGGGAAAAATTCAAATTCCTTCGTTTATGATGCAAAAAGGAATTAAACTTTAAATTAAACTTTAAATAAGGTGAGAAAAGGGAAAATAATAATAAATTAACACAGTTAAAGTGCTGAAAAGGACAATATCTTTGATAAAAATTAAATAAAATAGAGATAAAGTAGTGAAAAAAAGTAAATTATGTACACAAAGGGATAACAAAAGTGGAAAAAAATGATAGAATACAACTTGAAAATTGTGGGAAAAGAGAATTCCCCCTAGAACAACAATAGCAGTCTCCCCTTCTTAACAATTAACGCAGACGTGATAGAAATACTGCCAGAACAAGCCACTGCTGATTTCCGTTTTATAAAGATCACTCCCTAGAAGTTTGGGACATGAAAATATAAGAAATATCAACTCATTTATTTAGTCAACGCCATCCAAAATATATCTGTATACAGCATAATAGGTCATTCCGGTCAAAACGGTGACCAATTGGAAATACAAACTACTTCCGGTCCCGCACGAGCGCTTCTTTATCTCTCTATAGGACTCCGATCACGTGTCGAACTATCATACAATATATCACAAAATTTGAATTTGCAGATGATTTTTTTTGTATTTATGATTAACAGTAGGTAAGAAAGTATCCACTTCCGGTTTGACATGTGTAACCTACAACTTCCTGTTCTAGTCAAGTGAAGACCGAATACAGTCATATGACGATTTTGTTTGGTATTTGTGCTACAAGCACAGCCGGTGACATCATTTCCGGTTTTTGTTCTAGTGAAGGCAAAATTTGTTGATGGGAGGAAGGCAATGTTGTCAACTTTGAATGCTTGTAGGTCTCTTAAAAGCCTGGTTTGCTATACTGATTTTTTTTTTATTTTGAAGATATCGTATAAAGGTATATATTTAAGTAAAAAAATAAAATTTTGAATTCGGAAGTTTTTCTGAATTTCAGTTTTTATGTCCCCCAAGAGGGCAAAAAGATATAAAAAATTTTACCTCTGCACATAATTGGGAATATTAGCAAAAAAAATTGACAGAAGTGGATGTATTTCTAGAAATACCTTAAAAACAACAAAGACTTATAATCCAAACACTCTTTTTTTCATAAACAATGTACAATTGTATATGGTCAAAAGGGGGTAAATGGGAATTTGGACCATTATTCAGGGGGAGGTAACTTTGACCCCATTTATCTCAGAAAAAAAGCCTGGAAAGGTGGTCCAATATTTATACAAAAGAAAGGGTATATATTCAACAGTAATATATTTTAAAAATAACCATTTTGAATTCGGAATTATTTTTTGGGTCAGGTGTCCTCACTAACCTTATGACTTTTTTAATATGCTTGTCCTCATACTGAAAATAAACTAGTAAAGATTTACCTTTGCTTTATTTTCTTATCGGCCGGTTACTCAATCCAGGAGATGTTTACTCTTCCGGTGCACCTGATCTCACCCATGGTTTTTTATTGGGTGCGTGTTATTCATTTTTGTATATTTGTGTGTCTTGATTTTCTTTCTGTTCCGTGCTCATGTTATGTGTTTGTTTCTTTGTTTGTCCGACGTGGCCATTTTCCTTGGATTGTTGTTTTAGACTGACGGTTCGATTCTCACTTACTTTTCTTAATCTACCATTTCCTTTTCACCTGATAATTCCTATGCAGCATATTTTGCGCAAATCCCACAGTTTAAGGTAATTAATCGTCCGATTGAGAAATTTATGCAATGTGTGTCCTTGTAAACAAAATTTACCGTTTGGTCTTTACCCATCAACCGAAAAAACTTTTGAAAGTGTAAATCAATTTTGACCAAGAAAACTTGGTCCAAATTTTCTTTTACAATGTTTTAGATGAAAAAATTATAGTATCAACAGGCTTTAAAGTGCTATAGTCAAAAATATATATGAATGTGAACTGTACGCCATATTGACATTGGACTATTATTAAAATATTTTTCTTCGTTGACGATTTAAAGCTGAGGAAAACGATAAAGAGTAAACACAGCAAAAGTAACTGGTCTCCGCAAACTTCGTATAGAGACATAAAATTATGTTTGAATGCAAACAAACAAACAATAAAGGCCTCCCAAACGAACTCCCATATCAGAATTCGAAGTCTGATCATGATCTCTGTACATCCAAATAAAACTTCAAGTAGTTTATCCGATTCTGAACATTTTTCCAGCCTTTTTCCATTGCAATTTCGTAAATTCCAAGACCAGAAATCAATTCCTTGCATGTTATAAGCAACCTCCTTGTAAACTTTCGTTTTTTTTCTTCGGAATTCGACGTATTGTTATTTATTACTTGACCAACAAGTCAACTCATCGACAGAAATATTCTGATTTTTGTTTGTACATAAAATAGGATGTTTTCAGCCGTAAACGATGCTAAAAATTGACTCAAAAGTCCCGTATTGGGTTGAAAATTGACCGTAATTTAGTTTTGTGAAAACAGTGCATTTATCTGCATGGTAAATGTTTTACCTGGACTCTATACTCGCTGTTGAAAACCTAATTTTCCTTATATCCTATTTTTCATTTTCCTACGGGGATGTTAGATTATTTTGAGAATCCTTCACTATTATTAGCAGCTTAAATTTCTATTTTTGTAGAGAAATGCCGTAAAAATGCTACTAAGCCTTTGTACGTCTTGTCTGTTTTCCAGTTAGTTTACTTTATGTCTATAGGAGTCTAGGATGATGTTTATTTCCCTGAACTTGATTATTCTTTATTTAGGGGCCAACTCCAACCTGCCGTTGGGTGAGGGGTTTCCTCACCGTTCACTGAAAATCTTATGGTGGCTTTGAGTTGTTATTACTCCCCTTTAGGTCATTGTCTCTTTGACACATTCCCCGTTTCCCTTCTTTTTTCTACACAGACTCTTAAAAGGCATATGTCAAACACCTTTATTTTGCTCTAACGTGATACACAGATCTGAACCATGCAACAGTAATCGATTCTTGAACAGCTGCAGAAGTTCCCATTAATTGATTAAGTAGATTTAATTTAGTTCAGGCATGCATCCATTTCAAACATATTTGAGAAAGTTTATACAATATTGAGATTAATTGATGTGGGTAATTCAATTTCATTCGGATACGAATACTAAAACAATCAGTTCAGTGTATCATTTTTATGTTCATATTGTCCTCACTAGCAATGTTGATGCTAACGTACTCAGTTTGATGGTGGCTTAAAGTATGTCTCTAGTATGCCTGTCTGTAACATCTTCGTGCAAGACAGAGTATATACTGATTACAGAAAAGTATATGTGAGTTTGAAAACAAAAATCAAAAACTCACCATGATAATGTCTTTGAAATGTTTGACCTTTGAACCTGAACAATTATTTAATACACATAAACCTACATATGAGGAAAAATTCGTTTATTTAGGGACCGACCATTTCACCTGAAGGGGTGGGGGTTATGGTTTTTTTTCTGGACTGAAAATTTTTTTCGCGCTTTGCGCGAAACAATTTATTTTTTTTTCACGTGTATCAACAAAATATTTTTTTTCAAAATTAACATTATTTTTTTGGGAAGAAAGCCTCAGTCAGAAATTTTTTTTTCAGCATTTTGGCAGCCAAAATATTTTTTTCACATAAAATCGGCTCCAGATTATTTTTTTTAGAAAAAGACCATAGCGACCCCTCCCCCTTTAAGTTAAATGGTCGGTCTCTTACTACTGGTTAAGGATTTAAGCCTCTATTTTTGTTGATATAAAACAATTAATGTGACCAAATGTCCATTGTAGGTCCATTCACCATCTTCGCCCCCTATGACACAGCATTTTCCAAATTGAACATAGATGCATTGAAAAATGACACCGCCAAGCTTGCAGAAGTACTGAAGTATCATGTAGTTAACGGTATTTACAAGCTGACAGACCTCCATGTCAACGAACTCCAGCTAGAGAGTTTGACAGGGCAAAAAATACGAGTGAATTATTACTTCACAGCACGAGTGAGTATGAATAGCAAACACAATGCCACCTATTTATGAAAAATGCAGACGAAGGACAATCAGCATGCCCATATATCGTACTCAACTACTACGTTCTATAATTTGACTATCTTCATTATATTGTATAAGTCCGTGAGTCAATTACAGATTATTAGAATAAAAGCTTTAGATGCAAAATCGACACTTTAAAAATTTCGCGCAGCTTCCATGATTTAAGCGATATAATATCTGTAAAAAATGATGAATTGAGGATTGAAAAAGCAATATTCAATTCAACTCTCTAGTTTCTGCACATCCCATTAAGATGCTTTTATAAAACTCTAGCTGTAATTGTAAATTTAAATTGTCAGGTCAAATAGCATAAAAAATGGCAAAAAAATTGTTACCTGCTAATCAGCTCCAAGATACTCAAATTACTTGACGTACATTGTTGTTAGTCGGGGCGTACAATGCACACTACCTTTATAGATAGTATACTTATTCAGGATAGCCATGCCAAATTCATGAAAATGTTTGTTTAGAATACAAATGGACGCTACAAACAATTCTGACTGGAAGTATTCCAGCGCGTAAATTAACTTCAAAGCTATCTTTTAAAGCTTTTATTCTTAAAGTCATATTTGTTCAGACCATTTCTTTTTCGTGTTTTTAATGAGTGTATTATGTTACAAATCATACAGCTGGTGACCTCGGCACTGATATGAGGCAGTTAAATATTTCATCTAATATTTTTTACTAAGTTAACTATTTGATTCATAAACCTTCAGTTTTCAGTTTTAAAATTAACTATTCTGTATTTAAAATGGTAATCTTCATGTTCTATAGCAAAGTACATTTTGTAATGTATGAATTATAGAGACATACCACAGTTGAAGGTGCCAGAGTAATACGATCGAATATCATGGCTAGTAACGGTATTATCCATATTGTTGATAGTGTTATGATGCCTCCAATGGGAAGTATTGTAGATATATTGACATCTGATGGCAATTATTCAACTCTAGTAGATCTAGCTCAAGCAGCCGGCATTGTAGATGCTTTACAAGGCAAGTACTGTGATAATGAGTGCTCAAATTCTCTACAAAATCCAGAAAAAATTATTGATAGTCTTCATGGGAAGACAATTTTCACTTGAGAATTTCAATATGAATACGTCAAATAGACATAAAGCACATTTATAATAGTTAATTTGGTTATTATGAAGAAAAAAAAAACAAGTACAAGGAGGAAATATCATACTTCAGAAAATTCATGAAAAAAAAGCGCGAAAACTTAAGATCTATCTACCTAATTCCCGTTTATCAAGTTTTTGGATCATATATGTATATAGTATGAGAAAATGATACTTAAGACCAAAAACAAACTTGGTATAATATTTTGCGTAGGACAAAAATCCCTAATATCAATGACAACAAATGGTTTCTCCCTTATACAGGTATATTTATATTATTTTCATCAATAATATTACCGATTTCTGGGGGTATTCAACAACAATCTATAAATCATAATATGTTCAAACATAGCACACTCTATATCATTTAGAAAAACAACACGACTCGGAGTCGGATTGTCTGCAGAATCTAGTTTTAAAGGATGTCGCCCCATATTTTACTGATGAATTATTTACCAGAAAGTAGAATTACAATAAGTTTTAAACAGTAGTAGAACACAAAAACTAATCTTTTAATTAAATTAATTTTCTGTACAAATAACACATAGATATATATTTCAGAGGGTCCTTACACTCTGATGGCACCCAACAACATGGCGTTTGCACAATTAGGAGATGATATGTTGGCCAAGCTAAAACAAAACCCTGATATACTCAAAAGTAAGTAGGAATATATACTGAACATACAGCACAAGATAAATGTTAGTATTCCTTATTTAAGATAATTTAGATAGCGGAAAAGAACGATTGATGTACAACTGATGTTTAAGAATACATGCAAGATAAACTGTTAGAAGGAAAACAACATGCATAAGGGGACGACCATTAATTTTCAGGGGAGGGGTTGGGCGAATTTATTTATTTTCATGAAAATCTCGAACAAATTATTTATTTTCACCAATGTCACTTCAGATTATTTATTTCCATCTAAAAAAATTATTCTTCAAATCAAAATCGCATTATCTATCTTTTTTCCATGAGAAGTAAGATTGGAAAGTAAGTGAGAACCGAACCGTCAATCAAAAACGAATAAACCAAGGACAATGGCAACATCGGAAACAAAAAAGAAACAGAGACAAAACACGAGTACGGCACAGAAAAGAAAAATGAAGACACACACACACACACAAAGATGAACAACACGGACCCAATAAAAAACCATGGGTGAGATCAGGTGCACCGGTAGAGTAAGCATCTCCTGCTTCTTATAAGACACCCGCCATGTTGAACATGTCAAATCCGGTAGAGGAAACAACAAATAAGCTTTAAAGGGAAAGATCTGTTGTCATCTTGGAAACAGATATCCCATAGCGGTCCACAAGATGGTGATGTCGACCGTAAAACTTCTGGTTTGATGACTTCAAGTTTTGGGTTACATACCTCTGTTGAAGTAGCCTATTTGTGAGCATACGGGCTCTATTGAGGAGGTCACTGTATCGAACACAAGCTCTTGAATAGCGAATGAGCTGGGAGATGTAGTAAACTCCATATTCGGGCGCTGTTGGGATGTTGCTACAAAGAAAGGGGAAGTTTACTATTGGAAAGGTGAAGTCTTCGCGTTTGTCGTACAGCTTAGTTTGAAGTCTACCTCTGTTGTCAATTTCAAGATGAAGGTCAAGAAACGAGGCTGATGTGGAAGTGTCTGTGGTATCCTTAATTTCGAGCTCTTTTGGATAGATCAGATGAAGAAAATCAACAAAGCGAGTTGTTTATTGACAAAATATCATCTATTTAACGGAGGCTGAAATTGAAGGATTGGGACACTTTTTTTTTATCTTAATTTGGAAGAAGCCCTTCGATGAATTCAGCCTCGGAAGAGTGGAGAAACAGATCGTCTAGGAATATGGATTTCCACTCTCAAAGAGATCGAATTCTTAATTAACAAAATCGTAAGAGCCCCCCCCCCCCTCCCGAAAAAAGGTCATTTCCTCAGTGGTAATTGACTGGTACTTCTTTTTTTCGTATGTTTGCTACAGGGATTCTAGGTTGTACTTTGCTTTTTTATCTCTCTTCTTTTTTTATGGTAATTTTTTATCATTTTATTATTTTGTTATCCCTTTATGATTTTTATTTCACTTGAATTTCTTGTCAAATTGTTCGTTAGTTTTCATATTTACTGAAGAATGATGTAATTTGCAACTTAGAACATTCAGAAAAAAATTATATCCTATGTCTCGACAGTTCACTTTATTTGTTATAATAATCAACCGATGGACAGCGATGGTTCAACTTGTGTCAGAATATTCTTTCAGCAACGAATGATTTTAAATGTAAAGTAAGAGATCGTGCAAAAAGTAAATCATCTTAAACTTTACCTGCAAAAACAAGTCCAAAAGTATAAATACAAATATCCAAAAAAATATATTTCAAAGATTAATTCAATGAATTGCCAATGACTCATGTTGTCTTCAAATCAAATATTGCGTAATGATTTTTATGACATCACATAAGAAAATACAAATCGGGTAAACGAATTATAGGTATTATGAGAATCATAACTCGCTTACTTTAAAAACTCAGTTTTAAAGCCAACTGCTAGAGAAAACTCAGTAATCAACTAGTAGTATAAGAGCAAGAAAAACTAAGATGTGACAAATTATTGTATGAATGCTACTGAGTGTAAAGACAGGGTAGAGACAAAATTAAAAATATCCATAGCCATGTAAAAATACACGGTTTAAATATCCAGTTATGATTAAATTGGTTGTTTTTCTTACAGAGATTCTTCTATATCATGTGATCCCCGGAACAATTTATTCCGATGGTATGCACTCTGGATACCTCCATACTCTTGACGAAGACGACCGTGAACGTATCTCATCTTCCTTTTTCGGTAAGATTAAGGTCGTATATGTCAAATATATATAGAATAATGAGATTTGTTTCTGTTACGAAGAATATTTAAGATAATAATGGACGATCCCACTTGTGGGCGAGTCTATTATTGGAGACAAAATTCGAAGTATCAGAAACAAAATTATCGGTAAATCACTATAAAATCATTTGATAGAATAAATCAAGAAAAAATGGAAATCATTTTGCAAGAAATCGGGAAGTTAACTATTGATAATGTTGATTTCTTGTTCATAGATAGAGGGGCTGATTGATAAAGTAGGCGTGGTCAATACTTTTTTCGTGTTCGGGCAATAGCAATGTTTTATTCGCTCCAAGAAACTTCTACAAATCACCGATGAATATATGTATTGAAAATATACTGATAAGAGACAGTCATCTGAAAAGAATCAACAATCCCAAAATTGTAAAAACATGTTGATGTCAAAAAGACAACACCTTCCAGAATTTTTCGAACTGGTACTGAACGAAAAACTGTCAGCGGTATAATTGACATATGGGCATTTAAATGAATGCTAAACAATTAGGTTAGAAACAATTCCGTTAACCCCATTTCTCTTCGTATTGTTAGTTTCCAACCCCATAATTCTTTCTACATTCTAGAGATATTCTTTTATGCTTACTGTGTTGTACCTCTTATATGAATTCTAACTCTGTTTTTAGGTTTTACAATCCGTATTGACGGAACAACAAGTGTTGTAAAAGGAGACATCAGTGCTACAAATGGAGTTGTTCATCAAATTAACCATGTATTGGTACCATATTCCGTGAAAAAGCAGCTTCAAAGCTTGTAAACGAATAAAAGTGTTGTTTCTCGGTTAGTTTTTCAACTTGTTTCAGGTGTGTGCCAGTCTGATTTGTTGGAATGGTACATTTCATGCAGAACTGTTGAACAATCTTTTAAAGTATTTTATTAAGTATATTAGCAAATGTAGCCTGAATATTTTGGTTCATCACAGATTCTTTCCCTATTTTCATTGCAAATTTAACTTCTGGAAACAGTACTTGATTTTTGGTCTATATTTAAGTTGTAACACGAATAAGCATTGAAAGGCAGCATTGCAATAAAGGGAAGTGTCTTTAAAACGCATAAAGTCGTTAAATAACAAAATACTGAAGTTACTGCAAATTCATTTTCTTATATGACATTTTAGATACTTATGTAACTTGTGTCTCTTCAGTGCAGATCAAAAAGGTTAGGTGTACTTTCCATTGATGACAGCTACGAAAACTGGTCGTACATTACAAAGATGCTTTGAAACAGTTGCCAAAATGGGCTGTATCGGTTCTATTAGTGAGTCTTTGATTTATGGAGATAACTTGTCTGGTTGAGCATTTACAACGTTAAAAAGTTAATTGGTACATGAACTTAGGTACATATTAATATCAAAGTACAGAGTACTGTTATTCGGTTTTCCCTGTTTAGTCGAAAAAAAAAACAATGTAATACTCTTTTGTCAGCGAAATAAAAGGTATCTAAAAGAAAATACAAAATATTCAAAGAAAATACAGAGAGAGAGAGAGAGAGAGAGAGAGGACAAAAAGGGGGACAATTTTGATGACAAACAATGCATATACAATATATATTGAACTTTTCATCACGTCTGGGAGTCTGTAAAACTGTAAATTATTTTCCACCAAAATCCGTATATATATTCAAATGACGTTCTTGATAACCGTCTGGTCTGGTTAACTGGCGATTTCTCAACTCAACTATGCTTACAAAATGACACGTGTAACAACGTCAGTTCGTACGCGTTAAACACAATTTTTAACCATTTTCAATATTTCAAAAATATTTTGGTTTCAAATCGAAAGTATCACGGATAATGAGGCCAGGAAGATTTGAAATACGAGTTGTTTTTTGTTTTTTTTGTTTTGTTTTTGTTTTTTGTTTAATAGATCAACAAATATCCCCTTAATATATGCATAAGAAACATCAGTAGTCATACGATTTTCAAGCATTTTGAAATTACATAATTGTTATGTCGTGAAAATCTCTCCACTCTTCCAAACGGTATAGAGTGAAGTGGATAGAATTAGTTTCATGGCAAGTAGGGTAAGAAAGTTTATTTTTACTGATATCAAGGTTAAATTATTTATTTACAAAAAGCTCAGGCCCTCCCTGGAAATCAAATGGCCGTTCCCAAACACAACTGGACACTGTTTCACAGGACACATTTTGGGATTACATAAGTTCTGTGTATTCCAATTAATGAAACGAACGTTGTACAGGTGGTGTTGTCGTGATACGTTACATACCCAAGTTTTGTGTTATATACGTGCATCCGTCCTGTTTACATCATTGATCCTTCCGCAGAAATATATTCCTGTGTTCTTTTCATTCCCGTTTTGCAGGATGCTCATATAAATACATTGTCCTCATAAATACATGTACAATGTCACATTAGGAAAGATATCGTCAAGTAAATGAACAATTTTGACGCCAAAAAATCATGTGAAGACATATTCTTACCCGGGATAATTTCAATTTCGACAGCTATATGAAGTTTTCCTGACGGAAAACCTCATAAAAAGGGCAAGTGTAGCTGTCGAACATGGAGAAAAATCAAATAAGATATAAAATGTAAAAAGCAGACAACATTAGAAATATTGGTAAAGTTATTATCTTGATATCTTAAAAAATATTATTATTTTTTTTGTCCAATAAAATTTTTGGTATATAATAATTGCAAAAAAGCAACAATTCTTGTATGCCTTAAGTAATATATCCATTATTAATTTCTTTTTAAATTCCTGTGCCAAGTCAGGATCATTGCGGTCGACAATTTGTCTGGTGGTTTCCACCTGCTCATGGACGTCGGCTCTAGACAACTCTGTTAGCTATTTTGTTTTTATCATCTCCATTCAAAATATCTTTAGTTCTCATTCTATGAACTGACAACGTATTTTTATTGAAGACCGTCATCCCTGATAGATTTGTTTTTATTACAATCACTACGTGAAGGATTTATTGGACAATTTAAAGTAACTCTTTAAACGTCATTTTACGTAAACATTGTAAGGGGGAGTATTCTTATCTCTTTTTGAAATTTAACATCAATTTATAAAATTACCATTATACAATACAACCCATGCGGTAAGTAGATTTTCTAGGCAGATGTTGAAATACTAAATATTTGTACAACTATACCATAAACCCATATTTTGTATTGTTCATAAGCCTAAGTAGACATGATATGATATGTTGTCTACTTGACATTTACCCCCATTTCCTTTCTTTTTCATATTTAAGGTCTACCCGAGAACCTTCTCGGTAGACCTTATAGTATTTCTTCTGATTATTATTTTTTTTTTCCGCCAACTTTTAAACTCTTCGGCCCAAAACTATACGCGACATGTCGAATTGAGCTTTCGCACAAAATACCGGGCAGACATAAACTTTTCGCAGTCGAGGGCCACATTCGGAATTTTGTTCCGTTACGGAGTTCTTCCCCTTTTCACTAAATACCCTGTGATCACTTAAACTCGAAAACCGTAAAAGATAGCTGATGAAGTGTAAAGGGGAAAATGTTCGTTAGGTCATGACGGAACTTCATTACATTTGGTCCGAAACC
>MJUU01004316.1:17500-44792 GCA_002080025.1 Modiolus philippinarum | reverse complement strand
GTTATTGCCCTTTGAAGATTTTCAATTTCCGTCATCGCTCAAAACTTCTAAACGGTTAGTCGTAGAGACATGGGACCTTCACCATTATTCTTAGTTGATATAAGTTACATCTAAAAATGTCAAGGTCAAAGGTCATCGGTGACTTTGACCTTTGACCTTACCCCTTGTTATCGCTTAAACTCAAAAACCGTAATAGGTGGCTGAAAACATATACAGGGAAAAATGTTCATTATCATAAGACGCAACTTTGTTACATTTGGTCCGAAGAGATTTGACGACTCTTTATATGAGTTATTGCCCTTTGAAAGATTTTTAGTTTCCGTTAATGCTAAATATTCCCAAATGATAAGTCGTAGAGACTTGAAACCTTCACCATTGTTCATAAGTCATATATGGCCATCTAAAAATGTCAAGGTCAAAGGTCAACAGTCAAGGTCACGGATGACCTTTAGGCCTTGTTATCGCTTCAACTCGTAAACCGTAATAGATGGCTGAAAACATGTAATGAGAAAAATGTTCATTGTCATGAGACGCAACTTTGTTACATTTGGTCCAAAGAGATTCGACGACTCTTTATATGAGTTGTTGCCCTTTGAAAGATTTTGAGTTTCCGTTAATGCTAAATACTCCCAAACGATAAGTCATAGAAACCTGAAACGTTCACCATTGTTCATAAGTCATATATGGCCATCTAAAAATGTCAAGATCAAAGGTCACCGGTCAAGGTCACCGATGACCTTTTGCCTTGTTATCGCTTTAACTCGTAAACTGTAAGAGATAGATGATCAACTGTATTTGAGAGAATGTTTGTCTCATTGAGGTCTACATTTGACACTGGGGGTCCAAAATGATTGGACCATTCATTTTGGACCTATGGCCCAAAAACCATTTTTCGGGGTCCGATTTTAGAGTTTTTTGCCTATATCTCAAAAACTGTTAAAGATACGAAGAAACTATAAAGAAGATAAATTGTTCAGCTCAATATGGCCGACAAGGATACGAAAACTGTTTTCCGGATCCAAAATTGAGGTTTCTTGCTGATATCTCAAAAACTGTAAGAGATAGAAAAAAACTTTGAATTGCGAAAGTGTTCGGCTTTATATTACCTACAATATCACATTAAAATCAAAGTTCAAAGTCCTTAGCAACACAATGAAATCCTTAGCAACCATAGATTTTTTTTCGTGATAAATGATTTTTAACCCGTAAACCGAAAGAGATGGCTAATGACATGTTATGGGGAAAATGTTCAGTTTTACAAAATACAACTTTGTTAACGATTTAAATTTTTTTGTTCAATGATTTAACTCATAAACTGTAAGAGATGGCTGATGACATGTAATGAAGAAAATTTTTCTTGTTTCATCAAGCCAAAACACTTATTACGAGACTTTGCTAAAAATTTTCTTCGGGTAGACCTACATTTTTTCTCTGAACAAATGACTTATATTTCAGTCATGATTTTTTTTTCTGAAAACATGAACGTATTATTTGTACACTTTAACAAAATTTTAGCGAGTACCCATATATTTCGCCAATTGAAAATTAGTCAAAATTGGCTAAAATTGCGTGAAAACCAATCTTTATATATTTGAGCTCATTTACACAAAAGGATTAAGTTAAAAAAATTGTTTACAGCATTTTAAATTAAATGACATAGGGTTTATTTAGTGAATAGATTGTTTATTGTCTATACAAGTGTAATATGATCAGTTCAATGAAAATGCAGTAATCTGATACAAAAGTCTCAATCTTCAATCTCACTGTATTTAGTCCCTTAATTACCCCAGAGCGTATTAGCATATGTTGTTCATTATACTATGTTTGATAGGAAGGCAAAGATGATATTAGATGTAAGGAATTGCTTTTTTAATAGAATATTAGTGGAAAAAAAAACGTTTGTTTATTTGGAATTGGCCTCGAAGTTTCTTTTTCTTTTCTGTCCCGTACGTATGTGGTGTTCTTGTTTCTTGGTGTTTCCGTTGTGGCCGTTGTCCCTGGATTGTTTGGGACGATTCGGTTCTGGCTTACTATAAGTGCTGATACGAATGCAGAGTGATAACAAAAGCTAACGTTGTCTATTTTGTGAAATTAATAGGATTACTTATTAATAAGTTATAACTCCATGTATATCAATTTTCTGTGTAGATAGAACTGTATGTCATAAATATTGCGTACTAGATGTGTTGATGGCAGTTACGTCTGAATTGCTCGAACAATGATTGGCCTTGCAAGTTGTATGTCTACAGGAGCGTTCTATTTATTCTTATATCGTATGGTATCGCACTAAAAAGTAAGTAAGAAATATTAGAGCAGAGGAGAATTTTGAAGTTAAGCTCTGTCCTACATGTTATAAAGTTAACCAGTCGTAAGTTTTGGTCAGCTCCGATGTACGCTCGAAATATTTCAATGAAATTTAATCAAAACTTACTTTTTTTAATAATCCAAAATGCAAAGAATATTTACTCAAGATCTATCCCAATGAGCTTGAAATTGAAGAGACTACTGATACAACTACTTCAGCTTCCTACTAGATCTTTTGATATGCATTAATGAAGATGAGCGTTTGAAATCCGAGCTAGATGACAACCGGTTTTGAGTCAACCCTAGATTGACTCGCTGATAAGTGTGACGATTGCCGCGTGCGAAGCAGGACATGTTTTCCTTCCGAAGCACCTGATGTCACCTGATTTTTTCATGGGATTTTATACTATGAGTGCCTTAGTTCTGAATGTCGTCTTTTTTATTTCCGTAACTTGCGGCTGTCTCACGTCCTTGTTTTGTTTTTGTCTTTCTGTGTCCCCGTTTTTTGCCATGTCTATGGACTTTGATTTTTCTAATCACCACTGCCCTTGTTCCTTCGGTATTCTACTACAGTTGTTACACATGTAGTCCCGAACACGTTCAATTCATTAAATATTTCGTTATACTATTTTGAAATTTTGAAAACTTGTATTTTGTCAATATGGAGATACAATTACGATCGATTTAGTAATAATTTATAATTTACAAACTAAAAAAATATAACCCTTGCCTTTTTTAAACTTCGGTATGTTGTTATCTAAAATGTGTAGATGCCTAACCTCAGTCTGAGGTTCTTTTAGACGTTCTACTGGGTTGTGATTTAACGTCTGACTAAAATTCACTATTAGGTTAACCGGATGAAAACTTAAATAATAAGGTATTCATAATTAATTAAAAAAAACGACCAGAAATCGGATAACAATGGCAAGTAATATTCAATCATTAATGGAATAGAAAAAACGATATTTCGTTTGTGGAAAAAAGTAACATATGGACATTTTTGGTAAAAACCATTACTACCATTACAACACAACAAGTGATACAAACAAGTACTAAAAATAAATAAATAAATATTACAAAACACTGAAAGTACAAATTCTATTTGAAACAAAACAACGATTGATTGATTGATAAGTTAAAGTATTACGTCCTATGGTTTTTTCTTGTATTTGTCTTTGGTCTTCAATTTATGTCTTTCTTGTCTAGTTGCCCTTTTCAATAGTGGCCCAAGTTTGTACTTTTTAGTCATTGCATGCATTCCATATTAACTGTTTTTATTTGATTGAATTGAAAAAAATTAACGGGACATATTTTAATTGTCATCATAAGGGAAGAAATGTGAGTGCATGGATGAATTGTAGCCTTCTGCGCAGCACCAAGACTCCGTTCTTTTTCGAAACATATAAAAAGAATATACATACTGATTGAAGCGTGACATTTCTCCAAAGTTGGTCTACAATTCGGTGCATTGCATTTGCGCCAATTAGTATTTCAATTCCGCCAAAAAAAATATTTCATTTGCGCCACAAACTATATTTCATTTGCGCCAAAATAAAAACTTTGCATTTGCGCCAAATACAGGTTAATAGTATAGATAAAAGTAAAAATACTTTTTACTTGAATTTCCCTCTTCTATTTGCCAGCATTACCTGTTTTACTTGCTCACAACGGGGAGGTTGAAGTAAAATTTTGAGCGAGATATTTTACTAAATTGCTAACAGGGTAATTATCTTTCATTTTCCCTCAAACAGCTACCATGACATACAAAACAGCGATAACAGGAAGCCGTAGGCTGAGAGTTGTTAAAAACCATCCAAGAAAGTCGCGCGAGGCTACAGGCATAATAACGTATTTGAAGAGCTACATGCTTCCGATCAAAATAATTTTGGTGCGTAAATTTCTTTCAATTTTTTTTTTGTCGTTTTTTTTTTTTTTTTTTTTTTTTTTTTTTTTTTTTTTTTTTGTAAGTCGAATTTTGACGGTGATGTTATATAGAATAGATATCAACATACAGTATATAAATATTCACAGTATTTACGTCCCTGTCTCTTGGAATAAATTCAGTAATGCTGTCGCGTAAAACTTTGTCAAAGATTAAAATAACATGTTTACCTGTGTCATGTGTCATATTTATAGCAATGGAATCGACACACAATCCGATTATTTTCATGTATTATAGTATAACTTTATATATATAATATTTTTATTGTACCTTCTGTTCGTGTTTATGGAATCAGTTCTCAAATCGGCGAATGTATTTGTTTATCTCGATTGGCTATTTAGGATATGAGTTGAACTGGACACCCATAGGAATATCACCCATTTCGATCATATTCACGTAATTATGGAATTGCCTGTGATTTTTTATCCACTTTTGAAAAAACACTGTCCCAAAAGCTGCTTAGTCAGGGATTTGTTCAGCCTTTGTTACTTTCATCCCTTCAGAAATTCTATGGCCGTCACCATGACATCATTGACAGGTGTAACGTGTCTGTGTCCCAAATGAAAACAGGCATTTACAGATAGATTTAACGTTTTCACGGATATGACATAACCGGATTTTGACTCAACCCTGGATTGACTCACTGATAGTGTGACGGATGCCGCTAGCGGAGCAGGACACGCTTACCCTTCCGGAACACCTGATGTCACTCCCGGTTTCATGGGAGTTCACACTATGAGTGCCTCAGTTCTTAATGCTATCTCTTTATTTCCGTGCATTGTAGCTGTCTCACGTCCTTGTTTTGTCTTTGTTTTTCTCTGGTGCCGTTTTTGCCATGTCTTTGGACTTTCTACCCCCCCCCTTCCCTTGATCAAATCAGTTCTCTAAGGCCAATAAAGCATATTAATTCGTTATTTTCTATGCAGCAGTTCTTTGGATGACTACGAAGTTTTGCCACGCGTAGATTTTCAGGGCTTTCGAGTTTCAGCTCCATAGGAGCTTTGATTATAATTTAAAACAACAATCGGCGCTTTCTATTTCAACAACGGATTTATATCACTAAAACATTTAACAAGCTGCTGAGAATACCCAAAACACATCAACAGAAAAAGTATTTCCCAATTCCTGTTCAAATCAGTTTTGTAGAAGGTGACGTTGGATAGATCCAGGTGTCGGATAAAACAAAATAGGATCGGGTAACCCGGTAACCAGTCACATATGGCGTCCATATTTCTATAGAAGTAAAATAAACAAACAGGTTCAATGACAAGAATCAGCATCAGAATTTGCTTTACTTTACTTTAAAAGTATTTTATTGTATGGATAATAACTACAATTGGAGGAGACACAAAAGGTCCTTACCACAGTAACCTCGGTAATTTGTTATTCCTTATAATAGAGAAATAGCACACATAAGTTGATGAAATGAAGCAATCACACAAAACTCCATGAAACAAGTAATCATAATTTGTGAGTGTCATTCATCGGCAAACAACTACAAAAAGGGGAAATTATTAAATAAAAAAATCCCCCGAAACATAGCAATTCCCAAGAAACACAGATACATCGGCAAACGAATACCGAAGCAGGAACAAGGAAAGGGGAAATTCTGATACCATAAATCCAAAATCACGGCAATTCACGGCAACACAAATTGAGACAGTATGACAAAGACATAACAAACAAACAAAAATGAACAAGAACGTCACAAAACTAAAGCACTAGCAGTGTGAACCCCTATAGAAACTGAGGTATCATCAGGTGCTCCGTCACACTGCCAGTGAACAGTCTGGCTTTGTCACAGTCGGTGTTAGTCAGTTCGATAAAAAACTCTGAATCAACCCAAAGATATCTGATCTCATGTGTGAAACAGAAATTGAGACATCCTTACAAGGCATAGCAAATGAAGAAAAATGAACAAGAATGCCACAAAACTAAAGCACTGGCAATGTGTACCCCTACAAAAACTGAACATGTCATTAGGTGTTCTGGAAGGGTAAGTACGATCTGCTCGACGCATGGCACTCATCACACAGTCAGCTAAAATTTGGTGTAGAAAGATCTGTTTGGTGGCTTAGAATGTTTAAACTAAGAATGTCCGGTACAAGCCCTCTTTGTTGTTTTCCTAGAGAATAAGTTTTCTGGAAGTGTTGATGGATTCTTCTTCGAAAACCATTTGGTCACCCTTTATGCCATACTAAAGGTACTGCTGAACGCAGGAGGACCCCGCAATAGGCAGTCACTTCCTTTGTACCAAATTCTCAACATTTGTTTATGAAAATATTTTAAAATTAACATTCTGTTTGGGATTNCGAGATATTATAACCACAGTGAAATGAATTGGTTGCTTCATAATCATATATACATGTACAATTAAAATATAATACCTGCAAATAAGTTTCTCTTTTCTAGCAAACGAAGTCTAAGTGTGGTTGATATATCAAGGGACAAAGTTTATCCTGGTTCTGTACATATTGAACTGAATTATCTTTAGCTTACTACATAAATCTTTGAATTCTTAAATTGTTGATTATTGTACAGAAAAGTTCACTCCCTAAACTGAAATAGCTTTCACGATACAACTCATCATCATGAAGCTTTACACCAAATATCAAATCAATCCCAGTTGTGAAGGACAAGACAAACTTTGACGAAAATTTTCATCCATCGAGCGGTATAATAAAAAGTTAAAGTATCGGCAAACAGGAAGTAGTGGCACGGCAAACCAGAAAATAGCTTACACGATACAACTCATTATCATGAGGCTTTACACCAAACATCAAATTATTCCCAGTTGTGGAAGCCAAGAAAACCTTGACGAAAATTTTCAACCGTAGAGTGGTACAATAAAAGTTAAAAAGTATCGGCGAACAGGAAGTAGTGGCACGATAAACCTGAAAATAGCTTACACTATACAAATCATCATCATGAAGCTTTAGACCAAGTATCAAATTATTCCCAGTTGTAGAAGCCAAGAAAACTTTGACGAAAATTTTCATGCATAGAGTGGTATAATAAAAAGTTAAAGTATCCTCAAACAGGAAGTAGTGACATGGCAAACCTTAAAATGCCTTACAGGTTACAACTCATCTTGATGATCATGATGAAGCTTTAGACTAATATCATATCATTCCAAGTTGTGGAAGCCCAGAAAACTTTGACGAGACATTTTCATCCATAGAGTAGTAAAATAAAAAGTTAATGTATCGACAGACAGGAAGTAGTGGCACAGCAAACCTGAAAATTGCTTACACGGTAGAACTCATCATCATAAAGCTTCAGACCAAATATGAAATCATTCCCACCCCTAAAAGCCCCCAGAAATTGTTGACTGACAGACGGACGGACGGACGGATGGACAGACAGACGGACGGACGGACAGACAAAGTGAAACTATAGGGCACCCGTATTTCGATGCGGGGCCCTAATGAGGAATTTAACTTCTCAGTACTTAGACACGTTTTCCATCAATAGTAGTTTTAAGTCATCCATCTTATCAATTCTAAATTTGAAGACGAATTTTATATTCTGTAATTTCTCTAATTTCCAGTTGCCTGGGATATGTAGGATGTAAGTTATAATTAAAATACAAGTGACTGCGTGGAAGATGTATCTTTTCTTTCATCTTTCAGAAGATACAATAATAATGAAGCAACGATAAAAAAAAATACTGATAATCCATTTTTATAGACAAATTTCATCAGTATTTGTGTCGGATTTTTGAACTGACAAAATTTTCAGACAAATTCAGGACATACATTTCACTGCATCACCACTGTGACAGGGCACCATTAATATCATTTCAATAGTACTAAGGCATGTATAAACTACAACGTTAACGTGAAAACCGTCGGCAAATTGTCGATCGCAATGGGCCTCACTTGGTACAGGCATTTCAAAAGAAATGGTAGGTTAGACCGGCTTTATGGCTACCCAAACCTGTCTTTCCATTGTGGTAATGTCCGGTAGCAACTCAACAGCAGTCGTAGAGATCATCCCAGTACCGGTATTAAGTAAAGAAAGAATCTTGAATCAGAGTTCGGCCCGAAACTTCAAGTTTTCCACAAGGGACTGATATCTATTTATAATGTATAGTGTACGAACGTAAACTGGAATATAGAACACTATATCGAAAAAGTCTACAGAACAACATTTCTATCTGTGAATATTAATATTACTTGCCCTTAAAACAGTAACTACATGACTTATATTTCTATTTTATTCTTTTCCTCATTTCAATACATTTTATGATGAAAATAATGATTGTATTAATTTATGTACTTTCTATTAGTTTTTAACATTTTTTACTTGTTCTTTAAATAAATTTATTTTCATAAATTTAGTTCCGTAGTCTTTGAATCAATTAAGAAATAATTCATAGGCTCCGGTGGTTTGTTGGAGATTTACATATGGGCGGCCATTATTTTCGTTATAATTACACCTTATGTAAGTAAGCTACAATCTGATTGGATAATAGCCGTGGTATTTTTTGGCAAATACCACGCCACCGTTGTATTTGTCCCAGAGTCACATTTGCGCTTTATTGAATGAGGCATTCGGTGTACTTATATATATATATATATATATATATATATATATATATATATATCATGAACGTCGGGGTATTTGCCAAAAATACAAGTCTTGGGTCTAAATTCCCCTCGCCTTTCAGGCTCTGGAAATTTTGCCGCCCCGCGACTTGTATTTTTGGCAAATTCCCCTCCTTATCATGATATATCTGTTCAGTATTTTACCTTAGAGCGTAGCGAGGGGTAAAATATACGAAAATAATAGACACCTATATGTAAGTCGACTACAAACCACCGGAGAACATGGAATTATTTCGATTCTAATAGCGGACCTATAGTGTACACGGTTACGACAGCCATTACTTCAGATTTACTGACGTTTTTGTGCACTAAACGTATTGTGACGTCGTCAATTTTTATCGTAAAGACTGTTGTGAAGTCGCTCATTATGTTATCGGAGATTTTCATATGGCTAGTCGTCATGGTTTCCATTGTTCCCAAATTAACAACAGGCAGAGAAAGTGTTCTGTGAAAAGTGTGTCCAGGCGTGCTGTGTTTCTATTGAACACTTCCAATGAGATCGAAAGAAATCCCTTCAGTGTTTTATTCCGTCCTTGGACTTTATCATTGGTAACAATAGTTAGACTGGGCAGTTTTTCACAGCGGACACTATTAAATCCTACAAAATGACTACCTAAGCAATTTGCCAAAGATAACAAGCCGGCCATATGGAACTTTTCCCAAATAGTGACACAAAACTCCATCAAAATTTGATTGCAATTTATCATGAATGTCAGAGATAAATAAATTTCTGTCACGATTTAAAATTCAGAATTTCCAAATAATTGAAAGAGGTAATATTAAATAAAGGAGAGAATTTTACTCTTGATTTGGAAGTTTTTGAAGGAAAATGGCTATTACATTTGTTGCAAGAGTGTTTTGGTCTTTCAATTTTTTCTTATTTGTGTTGATGAAACCGAAATTGTAAAAAAAGAAATTTTACATAAAGTCAAACATACTACTTCTTACTTTTCTATATATCACATGACGGTATGTAGAAATTGATATATAATAGAAAGACAAAAAATACGCATTTCTACAGTCAAACTGAATAAGTGACAGTAATATTTCTTGTATTTAACGTTCATGCAAGTTTCAGAATAGAAGTTTATGAATTGTACGTAAGTTTTGAGGTAATACAGTAGACCTGGCGTTTAAGTTGTTAGATGACATAAAGATTACGAGTCAATATTTACCTCAAATAAGCAAGATTTTTTGGGTGTTTGTTTTGTTTTTATTTTGCCCAGATATCTATTAATTTCTGTCCCACTGACCTTTGTAACGTTGGGATTTTGTACAATTAATGCAAATACCAAGTTATTGGTTACACAAAGTTCAGTTTCTATAAAAAGTGTTTATTATTTTGCCCTCATGTATTTTCACCATCCTGCCTTTCCCAATTGGTGTCGCTGCTTCATTGGTTTAACTAGTATTTCAGGCAAGTTCAAAAAATATTCCTTGTGTGTGAAATTTACTGGAGTCACGATGTTATAGAACAAGACCTCATAGTGCAGTGGTGACACCAGAAGGGACCAAAAAAAAAAAAATTGGCGCAATCTAACTTATTATATAAAATGCATCATTGAAAGTGTCAGTACTTTTAAACTTAAAAAAGACAGCTGGAATTTGCACGTCACTATTAATAGGTACAGAGACGCACAAAATATTCGGTCACTCTCTTTTCATTATATATTTTATATAAAGCTACATTTTTTCAAAAAAATATTTTGAAGTAATTTCTTATCAGGTTTAGAGAAATTTGTTTTGTTTATTTTGGTTATAATTATCTTTTTTTTTTGTCATTTTAGATAACTGATGATCTAAACACAAAGTAAAAATGTGACGTCATTATTTTTACTTGCACATACAGGGATTTCGCCAGGCAAATAATTACTTTCTGTTTAAGTGATTGAAGTTTTAAAACTACAACTTATGAAATACTCCAAAATTTACCATTGAAGAACACGAAATTCTCTGAAAAACAGTTAGAAGTTATATCAAAATATGACAAAGAATGGCAATACGATAATTTTTGGAAAAAAAATGTTTTTATACATGGCGAATGAAAGGATACGGAGTAAATGCAAATGAGACAAAGTCAATGCAAATACATGGCAAAAACAAGCAAACGAACAACGCTTTTATTGTCGCTCTTCATCTTGAAGTCACCATGAGGTCTTCAACAATAAGCTTTGCTCATACCTCATACAAAGTTCAAGACGGTCCCAGCGCCGGTTTGCGAGGAATTCTTTACTAATTGTGAAATAACGCTACATCCATGTCAATCTGGTCATGGATGCGGGATTATCAACAAACATTTATTAAACTGGCAAAGTGCTCTTACAATCACGGTCATCCGTTGGCCGACAAAAGCACTAGTGTCTTAAACTTGAGGACGATTACAAAATATATGAAATATTTAGTAAAAAAAAACTCAGTGACCGAATACTTTTTGGAGTGTTCGTCTCTGCATGTTCATGACAAGCATCTGTATGTTCATGACAACATCTGTATGTTCATGACAAGCATGATAACGTCGACAAAAACATCATGACTTTTCCACTTGGAGCAGTAATATTCACACATGCTCCACAGTATGGTGTTTCTATTTGAAAACTTACTCGTCATTATACTGCCAAGATTATCTAAAATATATAGGATAAAGGAAAGTCTAACGGAAAAAGTGAAATAAAATGTATCGATGTTTTGAACAAGAATCCTGAGTTAAAAGAGTTTAAAATTTGTATACACTATCTCGAATTTTATTTGTCAATAAACTTTTGTTGGGTAGTTTGTGGTAACTCGAAATAAATAGAGTGCCACCTATTCCTCCAATCATAGGTTGATTTATATCAACTTTCAGAAACATGCCTTTTAATTTACATATCCTTTTCTGTTTCCACAACCTTAATCGTGCATGTGAGACAGCAGGCTGTCCATAAACTGGATATGGACCAACAGAACGCTTTGGACACAGTATCGTTTTTTGGTGCTTTGTGGTTCTCAAGCTTATAGAAAAGGCCCACGTTTGTGACGAGGAGTATCTTTTAGTGTTGCAAATGTTCTTGCAAATGTTACTATAATTGCCAGAGCCAACCCAAGTCATCTGACCCCATCACTTATGACGATGGCAAAGAAAATGACAGGAGTTATGTATTTCCAACAGGTTTAACAATAGATGTACTTTAGATAAAGCAGGGTATCGGAATGTCAATCTTAGAGTTTACATTGACAAAGAATGTTGTGTCCGAATCTCAAGGATGAAGAGCAATGGTTATTAGGTCACTTCCTTCTGCCTGTATAGGAATAATAAAATAAGTTACTGTCAATTTAAACACTGAAGTCATATTAGATCCATTATGAACAATATTTTTTTTTTATTTTGGGTTGAATAGACCGAATTGTTCAGTTTTCTTTTTTGTTTTGTTTTGTTTTGTTTTTTTTTTCAGAGGAAATCGTTTTTCCTTGATTATTGTGCTGATTGTTATTGATGTACCTATGATCGATGACGAATATATTAAATATATTCTTGGTCATAAATATGGATTTTTTTTTTGTTTAGAATGCTTTAAATATTTAAGGGCTGTTTGTTTTCAAAAAATCAAATTACCCTTTAAATATCGCTGAAATTATCACTTTTAAAGTCATTCTTACTCACGATTGACTCCGAAAATTGCATTTGTGGGAAATATTTTTACGCCAAATATTTGATTTGAAAAATGTCCAATTTTCACCCAATAGTGGGTTTCAGAACGGGTTGAAGGAGTGGTCTGAGAGATTTGTAGAATCAGAGACTTAATTCACATTTAGAAAACAATGTTTAAAGGAAAATATTATACTTTCATCCGCACACGTTTGTATATAATGCTTCTAAACTTCAAAGTTTGACTCAGAAAATACGGATATTCCATATTTATGACCAACAGTATATTCTTACACGTGATGGTTTTGTTTTGTTCTACAATATATAAGGCATAAAAATGCAAATCTGCGAATGTGTCAATGACTAATTTCTCATTAGCAGCATTAGAATAGAAATAAACGAAAAATAACATTTATTTATACTATAACATTGTCTATGAATTATATTTTATCATATGACTGATTTTTCTGTTAAAATTTCATTTGCTAATAACTTAGCAACCACTGTTGACAAAACCTTATAACCACTCAGAAAAGTGGCCAGTTAACATACCGGCATAGGCTAACATAAGATTCAAACAGCCGGCGGTGTGCCTACACTATGAATGGCATAGGTTAACATAAGAATCCAATAGCTACATAAAGCAGTTTGCCAACACTTTAAATAGCATAGAATAACATAAGATCCCAACAGCTGGCAGTGTGCCAACACTAAAATAGCATAGGTTTACCACAGGGACCGGTAACATACGATATTGATAGACCGGGCCCCATATATATGTATCTAGCAAGTGAATTTTGCTCCAGCCGGTGGTAGGAGCCGTCTTGAATTTACAACAAGTATCAGATATTAGTGTTTGCTCGCCGTAAAACGCCTTTGTTTGACTTCAAATTAAAAAAAAACAACAATAAAAGCATCTAAATTCAGACGTTTACATTGTTCTTTATCATGGCCAAAATATATCCCTAGACATTTTACAGGTTTATTTGTCCATTTTATATTACCAATGTTTTAGTCTTCCCAACCAAATTCCTTCAGTTTTATTTCTTTTTAATTGTAATCCAGAAAGAGTACCAAATATTTCGTCTGAATTTAGGAAAATACTATCTGAAATCTGAAAAAAATTACAAAATTGGAGTAAAAGAAATCTAACAATGATTAGTAGAATAACTGTAATAAAATCTCTAGTTTTGCCAAATATTACTTATTTGGCTTCAGTAACGGACCTCGACAGTACTTATATCTAAAAATGTACATCATGAATTTACAATTCTATCTGGGATAAAAAAAAAAAAAAAATAAGCGGACAACACTCTGTTTGGAATATGAGAAAGGGATTGACATAGATAACTATATTTAGGTGCAATAAGAATAGGTTGGGTTAAAAAATTACTTTGTGCAACAGATAGTGGTGCAAACTGGAAAATTATACCAAAATACTATTTCAATAAATTTGGATCCAAATTCATCATATTCAATATGAATTTTAATCATTTAAATTTGTTTAAAGGGATTACAAATATTCTACCAACATGTGAAAACATGGCTGAAGGTAATAATAATTCAGAAACCTAGCCAGTTAAATTTAAAGATATTAGACAACAGATACTTTGGGGAAATAAATACATTAAGTTTGGTGGGAAATCTTTGATATACAATCTAATATAATCTTCATTAATGATCTCATTGACGACCAATGTAAAATTTCACAAATATATATATACATGTAATGAATAAACTTTACCCATTATCTTACCATGTTCTCTGAATATACAAAATTAATGAGATCAATTCCAGCTAAATGGCTTTCTGTTCTAAAACTGGAAGAATCAATTAAAACTAAGTACAAACAAATTACAATATTTATGTGGAAAAAAGTAATAAACTGCTGCGCCAAGAGCGCATGATACGCCCGTCCACTGTCAACTCGAACTTTATGGCATTGTTGGACCACAACAAAATTTTGATTGAAAAAAAAATCAAACAGAATATGTGCCTTACCAAGATGTAAACCATTTAACAAATATCAAATTAATATGTAAAGTTAATACATAGAAAGGTGCAAAAAAATGTTAAGTCCAAGGGCCATAACTGTCCACAAAAATCATTAAACAGGAACCAAATTTAAACTTAATCAGTAATTTATAACCATACAATCATATACTATATATCAAATCAACATATTCACACATTGTAAAGAAAAGGTGGAGAAACTGATGTTTTTCAAAAATTTACAAAGTCCAAAGCCATAACTCTCTACAAAATCAACCGACCAGAACCAAATTTGAACTTGATCTGTATCACACCTAGATATACTCATATACCAAATATGAAATCAATATGTCAAGCGGTTACAGAAAAAAACTCTGGAAACCTATATTTTTCAAAATTTCACTAAGTCCAAGGGCCATAACTCTGTACAAAATCAACCGACCAAAACCATATACCAAATATGAAATCAATATGTCAAGCGGTTACAGAAAAAAACTCCGGAATCCTATATTTTTCAAAATTTCACTAAGTCCAAGGGCCATAACTCTGTACAAAATCAACCGACCGGAACAAAATTCGAACTTGATCTGTATCTCACCTAGATATACTCATATACCAAATATCAAATCAATATGTCAAGCGGGTACAGAAAAAATCTCCGGAAACCAAAAAGTTAACGGACGGACGGACAGACGGACGGACGGACGGACAGACAGACGGACAGACGGACGGACGGACGGACGGGCGGACGGACGGGACGGAGGGTATACCATAATACGTCCGTCTTTCGACGGGCGTATAAAAACAAAAGTATGAAATAATGAAGCTGCCGTGAAAAGAAATTTATAGTATATCGAATTCAAAAACATTCGAAAAACCCGAAATGCTGAATTGTTTTGAATTTGTACAGCTGAAATTTATAATGCATACCTAACACAGACAGGATATGGAGTAAATGAACATGAGACAATAACACATATGTTAACTCCAACTGCAACAATTTTAATGAGCTGTACGGCCATTTCGGATATTTATTCCTCATCAGCAGCACTAGAAACCAAACATAGGAAATCCATTTTTGCAAAAAATGTTTAAAATGCATAAAACCAAACGAAATCCGAATCATCAGTAATATCAAATATAGCTAAGGACAAAACTACGATGGAGGGAGTTAAACCTGAGGTTAAGAATTTACATAAATTTAGATAATAGAAATTAAACAAAGTGTACACGTGAGATATAATCTCATGTACAAGTACACCATATATAAGAAACATCTCTAACACGGGGAATTGTTTTACCAACTCCACAATGCATTAAAAGAAAAACTCCTGTATTAAATATTTTATGAAAGGATATGGTGTAAATGTTCGTTCAATTACCAAATGCCCTGAATTGATTGAGTGACTAATACACAGGGAACAACCTTGGTGGGATCGTTGTACCACCAAGGGGATTTGTTAACAACATGTTATTTATTAAAATGTTCAAAAAAAATTTAAAAAAAATAAAAAAAATTAATAAAAGCATCATTCAATTTGTTTAACCTTTGAATACCATTTAGTTTTAGCTATTGTCCAATTTTCATTTACTTCACATCTCTATATTTCTTCATCAGGGAATCCAGGAACATTGTCTTTTCTTTAGTCTTGCTGATCGACTCATTATAAAATGCTGATGATAATCCTTTACATAGTAAGCCCTTAAAATATATTGGGCCTTTATCCAAACCCCGGTACGGGAAAAGAGTGTTTATTGGGAAGAAGTGCCAGATTTTATACGCCTTAAATATCCAAGTTTAAAGTGCCAAATTTGTACACCTTAAATATCCAAGAGTTAAGTGCCAGATTTTGTACACCTTAGGGTGTCTCAGTGGTATTATTCCGCCATTTTTGTCTAATACTTGTCCATTTTGGTTTCATTCATGAAGAAATTTAAGAAAATAGTTATTTAAAATGTAAAGAAAGTTCTAAGTATTTAAAATGTTTATCCCTTATCACTTTTACAACATTTTCATTACAAAAAGGTGAACTAAAGTACATGTGCTTTAAATTTCAGTTTTTGCGCTTGATATCATGACTCCTAAATTTTATTTTATATATTTAACAATAATATAATTATGTTTCTACATAGAAAATTTCACAAAATTATATAATAGGAAAATACTACCCTGCAGACACCTAAAATATCCACGAGGAAATCAAGGAAACTTTGCAATTCAGAAATCTGCCATCATTTCTTAATTGTTTGAAATAAGAAAAACCCGATTGACGAGTTATCGAGCTTTTTCTCACGGTACTATGGAAATATGGAAAATACCCATCGGAATTACCATCTCTTAAGGGGGTAGACCTGGGTAGGCCTAAAATTTTCCACACGTTTAATTTTCTTAATATTTTCAGCATTAAAACTACACATGTTCATGTCGACTTTAAACAATTTTCAACAATTTTTACCGTCCCGTTTTATGTCTAGTGGTCATCAAAGATACCCTGTTTCCTCATATTATTTGGTCCGTTCAGGACTTGATTGTGGTGTATAAAATTGGCTCTTACTAAATTTGTATTCGATTTAGAATTATTTCGAATGCAAAATTCTGTAGTTTAGACATGTGTGAAAGAAAGCATGAATAATGATAGTAAATTTAAATAGTTTGAACTGAAATACATGGGTGTTCTGAATAATATAGGCTGATAGTTTTACTTTATTTTGATCACTATTCAACACTTCTTGTAAAAATTTCTGTCGTTTAATATTCACCAAAAACTGAGAATAGAAAGAAAACTAGTATATGTAAGATATATCAAAATTTTAGAAAATTCTACCGTCCCAATTTTCTAAATTTAGAATTAAGTGGGTAAAAATCAATAAAATTGCCGAATCTGTTCTATAAATTACCTCCCTTGGAAGAAATCTGACTTTTGCATATTTTTATTATCGGTGGACAGCATTGCAAAAATGTAGAGTAAAATACACTCATTATGAACAACTGGATGTTGGGTATTTGTTTTCATGACAAAATTAATATTCATTTGCTGTGTGGAAAATATTTTTACAATTTTGAAATTTTTATAATACCTATTGTAATGATTCTATATGTTTGTGTAAGTACTAAAAAAGTGAAAAACAGAGTTATCTCCTCCTACCCCAGGTCTACCCCCTTAAATTTAAGATAAGATATAACGACAGTTGTTTGGATTAGCAACTACAGAAAAGTCCAAAGATATGGCTTAAACGAGAACAAAGAACAACAATGACATTAAACAGCTACAAAACGAAGAAAATAAAGCACAACATACAAAACCAAGATACTTACAGTGAGAACTTTTATATAAAACCGACTATGACATCAAAAACTCCGCATGTGTAAGCTCAACAGAACCGTCACACGTTCAGTGAGGCATACATCTAAACAGTACCAAGGTGAAATTCTGAAAAGCTTTTGGAATAGTTTTAGCATTCAAACACTAACAAGTACGATTCGGCACCACAAACATCTTTAACGAAGACAAACTAAACTTAATAAATATGATAAACAAGACAACACAAAAACCTAAGGTACTCATAGTGTGAACTCCCATAAAATCGGGAGCGCCATCAGGTAGTCCGCAAGAGTAAACATGTCCGCTCTGTTAACATCATCTTCACATTGTTCGTGACACAATCTATGATTAAAATCAGTAATGTCAAATCCATGCAGGAAGAGAAGACTTGATGTCCCTTTTCGTTTGGGATAAAGAAACGTCATATCTTTCAATGATGCTATAGTGACGTCCACAAAATTTCTTAAGGGATAAAATGAACATTGGCTTAACCAATCCCTGATTCAGAAGTTTCGAATCAGTGTTTTTGCCATATAAAAGGATGTTAATTATATCGGTGATTGTGTAGAATGAAATATTTTGGTTTTTTTCTTGATAAGTGAAGACACTTAAAATTTGAAAGTCGAATAACACCATCTTACGATTGTTTTATGATTTTTCACATTGGCTATAGTTGGAAGGTTTGGGCCCAATGAAACTAGTTTAACCCCACCGCAGCAGGGTTGCGCCTGTCCTAAGTCAGGAAATTTATTAAGCCTTTGCGTGTCTTGTCTTTTTTCTAGTTAAGTTTACTTTATGTCTATAGGAGTCTAGGATGATGTTTATTTTGCTGAACTTGATTACTCTTTATTCAGGGGCCGACTCCGACCTGCCGTTGGGTGTGGGGTTTTCTCACCGTTCATAGAAGGTCTTATGGTGGCTTTGAGTTGTTTTTACTCCCCTTTGGGTCGTTGTCTCTTTGACACATTCCCCATTTCCCTTCTTTTTTCTATTCTTTGCGGTATGGTCAACTGTAAATAAATTTTAAGGAGCAAAAGTAGATATTTCTAGGAATTAATATTTAAAAAATACAATAAACCGGGAATCTTATTTTCAGGATTTCAATGTTAAGTAATGAAGCGAAAAAATAAACTGTCGCGACTATTTAAAATATTTCGACCGACTACCGCGAATTAAATACTGTGCAAAATGAAATTTACTCCGACAACCGCGAAATAAAGACGGCGCGAAAATTTCCCGGTTTAGAGTGAACGAACTAAATTCCATTATTTTAGTAATGATCAAGCGATGACTTATTTTCCTCAATCTATTATGTCCGGATTTACTATGTGTAAAACTTGTTTCGGATAAAGCTTTTGTATCATTTACATGAATGGCTGTTAGGTATAAGTTAACGAGATTAAAACTTATCTGCATTTTTTTATATCGACATCAAGAAGTCAGACTTGCTATGGGCAGAAGCAATGGTAAGTAAAATCTAGTTAAATCACTTTTCACCAACAGTGAAATAAATTAAACACATAAGTGGCGCACAATAAATTAATAAGTTTATTTCCTTTAGCTTGGCACAAGAACTGCATCAATAACGTGTATCACTCCATTTGTTACAGGTACGTCTGGCTTAGTCACATGTGCATGATCGATTAAAACACCTGAAAAATACAGAAATATTCGTGTTTTATCTGAAGTATTTGAAAATGACAGTCTATTCTTTCCTGTGACCTTTTTGCTTTGTTTCAATATGTTTGTGTTGTATATGTTTATATATGTAATTTCGATGGTTTTAGAGGTGTTAGACCAAAAGGATTTTCATTCGAAAGACAGAAATAACCCTCCAAAATTACTTTTTTTATACAAGTTGTAAGTGAAAGATTTATAAACTCCTCCAAAATTATTTCTATTAGTCAATTTGTATGTGAGAGATTGATAAACTCCTCCAAAATTAGTAGCTTATCATGCACAAATGCCACATTCCAATTTAAATACAAATATACCCAAGTTGCATAGTAGGAAGACAATTTTGTTATGCTGTTCACGTGTTTCAAGTAGTAACCTCCGAGTCATCACCAGCAGTAGGATCATTGTAGTATGAAAAGTCATAACCCAAAAATAGTCAGAAAGAAGTACTCATTACAAATAACCAAAAACGATGTGAAAAAGCCAAATCAGCAAATGACAGAGCTTTAAATTTGTAAGTACAATGACTGCTAATTGTGATCCACCTTTCTGAACGATCGAATTGTCATGGACTCACAGAAGTCACACTTATTTAATCATACGTTAGTATAATTTTGCACAAGGATTTTGTTAAGTCTGATATAAGTCCACAAGGCATGGTTGCTATATCTCTTTTTTGTGGCTTTCGGAAATGGTGGCACAATAACTGCCAAATTTAAAGCTCTGTCCTCGGCTGATATTAGCATTTTATTTATATCTTATTTGTTATTTGTTGTCCGTCAGCTGTTATACATCTTTCGATTTTTGGAATTCTGTATGTTATGATTTAATCTAAACTGAACGAACATAAGTCGTCGAAGTGGCTGTCTATAGAATCGAAATGCACAGTAACTTCGGTCTTTCGTTATTTGAAAATAAACAAATTTTGTGTCAACTAATTCCAAACTGTATTATGTTCGGTAACGATACATTGAATCTTTTGGTTTCCATTTGTCGACCAATGAAATTGGATTGCAATAGCAATGAGAAACATCGGTCGGTTATCTCCCTTTACCAAGTTAGTTATATATGGTCAAAGTAGAGATAATTTTAATTTCAATATCAAAAGAGGCTACTGATATGCTACATAAAATAATCTCCACTTTGACGACCATATATAACAACTAACTTTGTACAGGGAGATAACCGACCGATTGTTCCCATTGGAATATTATATTGATATACACCAGTTGTACTAAAAATACAAAGACGACACTGAACCGCCGATTTTTATCACATGAATATTACTTAGAATTTGTTTTTGCCATGTAATGTATACAAATACATCGAATACCAAAGAAATAAAAACTTGGGAGTTCTCCTACATGCCCATTGAATATATATATATATATATATATATATATATATATATATATATGAACAATCCCCAATTTAATAATCAACATTGAAAGGATATGAAGTAAATGCACGTGAGACAAATACATGATAAAACCTGGCAATTGGAAACCACTTTTATTGTTTTTCTTCATTTTGAAGTTACCATGAGACCTTCACCGGTTTGAGCTAAATTGTTTGCTATCCCTTTTGTCATGAATGCGAGCTGCCAACAAACCTTGAATTCACTGGCAAAGTGCTCTTTATAGAATGGTTGTCATCCGCTGCCAGACAAAAAGACTCATAGAAGACAAGCATAACATATAAACAATTTAGCAAACAACATGTAAGAATATTTTTCGTATTACACACTAGAATTAAATCGAAATTAACAGACCACTGATATATCACCATCAGGATAATGCCTTGATAACTCTAATTTAAACTGTACGACAGACGTGACGAGTTTTACTTTCCAATAGTGAACAACCCTCTTTTAGCAGAAATACTCTCGCCTATGGGGTTTAGAATCATTTGAATTATTCGATATTGTCGGTTCTGTGTTCACAGTTACTTCGGTATTTAGGTATCTGTAATGTGTACAGGTAAACCATGATGATACATGTAAACACCATGTATTTGTAGGATTTTTTCCCATATACATTTTCAAAAGATCCCTTAATCCCTCAGCTGATGCCACTGCTGGTGGACCAGAGGTCCCGGAGGGTATTCACCAGCCCAATAGTCAGATTTGACGGACATGAGCAAATCAGATTGTATTTTTTTTTAGAAATTTACTGTTTTTATCAAAATTCTAACCCCTTAAAAATACTTAGGCTTCATACCGTGTATGGCACTAGATGGATGTCCCTAGTACTGAATTTGGCCTCCTATTTCGATATGTTTGGTAATCAGTACTACTTTTTGACTGCTTTTTGATTATGGCTTTTCCATATTGTTTGATCGTAATGCTGCTGATGAGAGGTTACTCCTTGAAACACGTGTACAGCATAACGAAATTAACCATTTTTATGCAACTTGTGTAATTATTGTATTTTGACACCACTTAGCCGATGCAACGGCTTGTGGACCAAAGGTCCCCGAGGGTATTTACCGACCTGAATAGTTAGACTTGTCTAACATGGAAAAATGGCCTTGCGTTTTTAAGAAATTTACTGTTTTTATCAAAATTCTTACCCCTTAAAAATACCGAGGCTTCATTCCATGTATAGCTCTCGGTGGATGTCCTTAGTACTGAATTGGACCTCCTATTTCGATATGTTTGGTTTTGAGCACTTCTTTTCGACTACTTTTGGATTATGGCTTTCCATATTGTTTGATTTTAATGCTGCTGATGTGCGTTTACTCCTTAAAACACGTGAACAGCATAACAAAATTTACCATTTTTAAGCAATTTGTATAATTATTGTATTTTACACTAAGGTTAAGTCCGCCACATGTTGAGACATGCGTGCAGATAGCTCCACATCATGCAAAGTAGATATGAATAATTAAGTGCATCATCTAAAGAACAAAATCTCAATTTGTAATTAAGTCATTAACTGGCATTTTTGAAATGGAAAAGGGTCCAACAAAACGGAAAAAGACAGCTTTTCCTGTGTCTATCAATGTTTCGTCAATGCCAAACACAACCCATATGCTCACATAACCTACCCCAACCAACTCTGTAATCACAAACACCAGCTTTGTAGTAAGTAATATGCATTTGCAGCATCTGTTGCTGCATTTGCTTGAAATGCAAATAAATGAAAATAACTCGTTTTTATTCAAACAGGCTAGAATGCGAAAGGTAATATTCCATTTGCGAAATGTGTTATACCTGTTCATGTAACGGTTTTGTTAAAGATCAACTTCATGATGCCATTTTATGTTTATAAAAGCATGGTTTGTTGGGAACAAAATAGTTCGTTTTCATTACGTTTTAAATTGTAGCTTTCGCATAAAAAAAGGATTTTCGTCAAGGTTGAAAAATTATAGATTTTCACGACATTATTCTTCATTGATTGTAAAAATCATATATATAATATCTATGTCAAATTTTTGCTAATTTGTATTACCTCCTGTAGTGGAAACAGTTAAATCTTTGCCAGCTAATGATGTCACTTTTTGTCCATCTTTTAGGTCCCCTGAAAATGTTTCACCAGACACCACGTGGTATTTTAAAATATCTGTAAAATGAAAGATAGTAAATCATAAGAGGCAAGATTCTTTTCTTCACTTATTACTGGGATAACTTACTGGCCGTCTTGAACTTACTATGAGGTATGAGCAAAGCTCATTGTTGGAGGCCTCATGGTGACTTCAAGATGAAGAACAACAATAAAAGCGTTGTTCCTTTGCTTGTTTTTTACCATGTATTTGCAGAGACTTTGTCTCATGTGCATTTACTCCATATCCTTTTATTCACCATTTACGACTGGAGTTTGTCTCTCCTGCAGTGTGGAGTCCGTAAAAAGATTCCCCGCGCGAGACATGTATGTTCTCTATATTTTTCAGTTATGGTGTACTCATGCGTGAGAGAATTTCTCATATGGATATACTATTGATACTTTCAAATTTTGGCATTTATTTTATTAATTTCGAAAAGTAATCCAGACCACCTGTTTTAAGTGCCCACATCTCACTATTTTATAACGCCAAGTTTTCTTACATTCGACTTGATGAGTGCCCTGTGTTTGTCTATATGTTGTAGTTGTCCACTGGCTTAAGACACTAGTGCTTTTGTCGGGCAAAGGATGACAGTGATTGTAAGAGCACTTTGCCAGTTTAATTGATGTTTGTTGACAATCCCGCACCCATGACCAAGAAAGACATGGATGTAGCGTTGCTCGACAATTAGCAAAGAATTCCGCTTAAACCGGTGCTAGGGGCCGTCTTGAACTTACTATGAGGTATGAGCAAATCTTATTGTTGAAGGCCTCAAGGTGACTTCAAGATGAAGAACAACAATAAAAGCGTTGTTCCTTTGCTTGTTTTTTACCATGTATTTGTAGACTTTGTCTCATGTGCATTTACCCCATATCCTTTTATTCACCATAAACATTGCCTTACATTATTTACGACCTTTCAAATAACATTGCTGTTGAATCGCTAATGGACACTAATGCAATTGAAAGTTTGAGGTTATGTGCGCCATCGAAGTGCTTTAGCCCGTCGTTTTTATTTTTTTTTTTTTTTTAAATATCTGTACCAGATCAGAATTACTGTGCAGATTTCAATTTTTCGGTGGTTTTGGAACTACTTCAGGATTTCGGCTTCGTAATTTTGTTTTATCCTTATTTCTTGTCTCAAATAAATATCGATCCACTGATGTTAGCGGAAATAGATAGAAATTCATTGCAAATTCCCAGTAACATGAGCAACTAGTTCTTCATTTTTGGACATCATATTTTTTTCATTATTCGTCAAACAGTGAGTTTTATCATTTATCATATCAATTATTTGTGTGGCATCCATTTCCGATATTATGTCAAAATAATACTTTTTTCAAATAAGGCCAAACCAACTTAATTCTCTGTTTCGTGTCAACTTTATTTTTGAAATGTAGGCGGGCGGGAGGCTAACAAACAAAAACAAAATAAAAAACATTAAGGAAATTTTTGAAATCAACAAATTTTGATGTGAATTATGTACATTAAAAGTCAATTCCGTTGACCCCATTTCAGTTTATTCAGAGTTTTTTTTAAGTTTCTAGTAAGATATATTTGTTGTCTTATTTATAGAAGCTTAAGCTAGAATCGTTCAAGCGATGGTACATTGGGTCACAAAAAATTCAACGATGGCAGAAAAACACCAAAAAATCTGATTTTAATCGGAAAAACGAAAAATATCCTTTGTTTGTTTTCTCCTTAAATCACATATTTTTCAATGCGCGCGCTGACGCCAAACATAGAAATAACTTGTCTTGGCCTAATCGAAAAATTAATCGAGAACATTGTGTGAAAATTCAACTTGAAAGGTCTACATAGTGCATATGCCGACCAGCAACACTATAGCAAAAAGATTCATATTTGTTTTTAGTGCATATTTAAAAAAAACAAACTAAAAAGGTAAACGTATTGAAAATCAAAAGTCACGTGAGGTATAGTCCCGCGTTCAAGGACAACAATCATTGTTCAAATATTGTGACGTCAGACTGTCGAAAAAACCATGGGATGTTTGCTTGTTTTGTACTCATAGGGGATAGTATTAATTTTTTTATTCATATTATCCGTCTTTTAAGGTTTGCAACAAATATGTAATCATGAATAAATTCTAAATATATCTTACTTGTCAGGAATGTTTTGTCAGCGATAATAGTCTGCAAGGAACCAGCTAAGGCTTGGAATGCTGCATTTGTTGGTGCAAACAACGTAAATGGTCCAGGTCCTGAAGTATAGAAACTTTCATAACAAACATAATAAAAACATTTAGACAGACAAATCTTTTAATACGGTTCTTTTGTACTCATTGTTATTCCAGCAAGTTATTTATCCTCATAATAATTTAAAAGTATAGTATCCAGCGAATGGAGGAGACGCTTTACATCTAATTATGCAAAAAAAAATACACAAACAGGTTTTATTACTTAGTATTGCATTCGGTGATTTGNTTTTTTTTTTTTTTTTTTTTGTTATTTTTTTCAGATCTAGTTTACAGTTGTCACTTGATTGAAGCAACGGCAGTAGAGTACCGAAGGAACAAAGGAATTAAATTTCCAAAATTGTCGTCCAAAGGCATGGCCAAAACGAGAACACAGAGAACAATGGCGCAAGACACAAAACAGCGACGCTAGACAGACACAAAGCACAGAAACAGAAATCACAACATTCAAAACAAAGCACTCACTGTGTGAACTCCAGTGAAACTGAGTGTGACATCAGATCAATTTTATATTACAATTGTAAAATAAATATCTGACACAAAATGATAACAACAGAGACCTTTTCCACACGTAGAACAAATATATATTTATTAAGCAATTTGTGTATGCAGCCTTAATAAAGAAACATGACTGAATTGCAGAACAGTAGTGTCAGCATTTACTACATATGTATTTCTTGCTATATTCTTTTGGTGGTCTTTAAGTGCAGCTTAAGTCTGTTTCACAAGTAATTAATTGATAATTTATTGAATTAAAGTGCTTCGTAAGAAAAAAGAGATTTAAAATTCCTTTGCACTAAGATCTTGACCATCCCTTTTCTTACGTACTGAAACATACTTTAACAATTAAAAATATTTTTTAACATGTCGAACACATTCAGACTTATTGTCTCTGCCTGAAGTCCAACAAAAATGAAATTGAGCCATCTGGAATATCTATGCTGATTTTGAAATGTTTTTCTTCATACATTAAGGACACCAACCATGCAATATCGGTATTTGACAAAATTGCTCTCTACACAAGTACTAGTATTCCTGGTAAGGACATCACTTGGATATTGTCGATTCTTTGACATTTGATATTGTGTGCTTCTAAAACATGTTTCAATATGTACCACCTTTAAAAATTCAGATAACTTGTTAGATTAGATTTTAGACGTTTAGATTTTATCTGCACTGATGAGACATAAGTTGTCCAAATGCGCATATGCAGAAAGTAAATTCACAGTGACTTCGGTATTTAGTTATTTGTTAATCGTCTTTTATGTCCTATTTCTAGACAATACTGAAAAGGATTTGTGTCAAATTCTACCCAATTCAAACGTTACCCGGAAATGATTGCCTCTATATCATTCATTCTTAGTGTAATGTAATTATCTTATAATCACACATTGTTTTTGTCAATCAAAATTATTTATTTTGAAATAGGATCTGTAAGTCTGGTCATGTGACATCGAGAAATCAAGATAAAATTCACATTTGAAAACGTTTCCCGCCAAAATATGACGTTGTAGGATTATGACGTCCACAATTTGTGCTTGAAACGTCATATTTTCTGTAAAAAAATGCAACTTCTGGTTACACATTATGTACCCAGAAGTGCCAAAATGGAACGAGACTTACAGACCCTATAATTAATACTAAACTCTGTTTTCCATTTCAGCACCTTTGGCCCTTTAATGACGTCATAATATTTTTTTTTAAAACAGTTCTGTAAGTCTCGAACAATTTTGAATCTTCCGTTTACATAAATTGTATCCACTTGCTTTTTCAACAATAACATATATGGCGTTTAAAACAAAAAAAAAAATAAACGTCCTAATCCTAGGATGTCGTTTTTGCAGCAAAAGTCTTCGAATTACTATTTTATCGTGAATTCTCTTGGCAATGTAATAAGACTTTCAGACCCTATGGTGGCTCTACAACACTTTCCAGAGCAGAGTCCCTTCCGCTCCTAATTCTTCCGGAAATAATCCTCTTGTAATCTCAACAAAGTTCCTCAAACTGTAAGTTGCAAAATCAACTGAAAAACTATTGGGATTCCTTTGTGACATCACATGTTTCA